>LPNX010489506.1:83880-98878 GCA_001517045.1 Pseudotsuga menziesii | reverse complement strand
CATTGTATGTGCATGTGTGAATTCATATATGTGTATTCATAATTGTATGTAAATTGTATAATTTCATATTGCATATTCATATATTCAATTTCATAGTGTTCTAGTTCATAATTTAGAATTTAATTGTAATTTTGTAATTAATTCATAAACTTATATACATTGTATGTGCATGTATGAATTCATATATATGTATTCATAATTGTATGTAAATTGTATAATTTTATATTCACATAATTTCTTATTACATATTCATATATTTAGTTTCATAGTGTTCTACTTTATAATTTCTATATATATACATGTTAAATTGTTTAGAATTTAATTATAATTTTGTAATTGTAATTTTGTAATTAATTCATAAACTTATATGCATTGTATGTGCATGTATGAATTCATATAGATGTATTCATAATTGTATGTCAATTGTATAATTTCATATAATTTCATAAATTTCATATTCAAATATTCAATTTCATAGTGTTCTAATTCATAATATATATATATATAATTGTTTAGAATTTAATTCTAATTTTGTAATTAATTCATAAAATTATATACATTGTATGTGCATGAATATATATACAACCTTCTAAAACCACTTATGTACATGTAAAAAAATGGTATGTGTTGTGAAAGAATTGAATTTCTTTTTTAACCACTACACTAAATTACATATATACAAAGTAAGTGTATTATAGTATGAGTAGTTCTTGTAGTCCAATGAAATTAGAGAATGGTTGATGAATATATATAATTATATAGTGCATAATATTCTAGCATAATATCTAGTTCTAAATGAATATACATATATCCATTAGCCTCACATAACCTCACATACAAATGAATTTTATAATTTCATGATATACCCTCACATGTAAATCAATTATAATTTGATAATATATCCTCACACATATATAATTTTTATGTTAAAAATCACAAATATGGTTCTCAATGGGAGTTGATTGCACCATCATAAGTTGACTTGCATCTTCTCCTCTTAACATTGCACTTATTTTCTTCATCTTTTCTATAGCCTTGTCTCTCCTTTCATCGATTTTAATATGATTTTAATTTCATATTTATATATGGAAATTTTCATAGTGTTCAAATTACAATTACAAATTACATTATGATAATGATGATAATTACATTAGAATTACAATTACAAACACATTACAATTACAATTACATTACAATTACAATTACAATTACATTACATTACAATCATGTACAAATGACTAGGAATCATATGGCTTTACACATTGATGACAATGATGATCTCAAAGAAAATCAACAATTACAATCACATTAACATGCAGAAGCACGAGCCTTACATCAATGGGACAGTAAGGTAGAGTAACCTAATTTACTTAATAATCTAATTTGCTTAATAACATTTGGTTTGGGACATAAGTCTCATACACAACAACTGTAGGAAGTACTTGGGATTTTCCCTAAAATTCATTATGAGTACCATATGAATCCTGAAGTAACTAACCATTGAAAGCACCTGGCAAGTGAAAATGGCAATGTCCCCTACTGAATTGACCAGATTCCCACCTATTAGAAAATCCAAAGAGTTGTCATTTGTGGCCAAGCGGTTAATTGTTTTACCTGTGCCGTGAAGTGAGAGGTATTGTCACAATACTTAAGCTTGCGACAACCTTGTTGGATGAGTGACTACCTTTGAACCATTAGGAATCCTATTTAAATCGAGGTCCATATTCAATTCCGGTTACTACTATAGCTATCATTGCTCCACCACGTTCTTCCTCTCTCCTTAGGGGGAGATCCCCTCAATTTGGTTCTTTGGACCATCAGCATCAAAGCCCTCATCAACAATAATCCTCACATTCAAAGGGACACATGACCTCTGACTCTCATTCATGTTCCTTATAAAAATGAGCTTGAGCTTGTATTTATTTATTGCTAGATCTTAGCCAACCATCATAGGATCGCACACCCTTTGATTTCACAAGAGTAATTGGGAGCTTCAATGATGTTGGAATGGCTGCTAATTGTTTAAGAGGGTTGGATGATTCCACTCAATAAGAGTTCAGGAACCCAACCCTTGATCGGACAATCAAAGAGCCTATTAGTAACATAATCAATTTGTACTTTGAACAACAATCAGTGATTACAAAAGCTCAAATCCTACATGGATTGATAAAACACAAAAAATTGAAATGTGCCACAAAGTTGTTGGGTTTTAATGATGTTAAAAATAAAAATGCATGTGAGAATGCAACTAACAATGTAACAAGTGCACTATCTTCATTTGGAAAGTCAAGAAAAACTGATATCAGTGCTTCTCATAGTGAAATTACAATTGCTATTGTGGAATGAAGCACCTAAAGAAATCTAATGGTCGGAACAATGTCAAAGTTGCTCCATGTTTCAAGAAAAGCATTGCATAGATATAGTAAATTCAGGGTAAATATAGATGAAAATTATGAATCTTCTTATTGGGCTCTTATATGTAGAGAAGCATATAAAGACGGGATGGAAGAGGGCATCTAAGAGAAGGTGATAGAGTATTGAGACAAGCATTCTCGTGCTATACAAAATTGAAAACATGTCCTATGACAATGTTCTGGTAGAGGCATTTATAAGGAGAATTGCAAGCATGTTATGGAGATGACATGAGTTGCTTTGTTCAACAAATTCAAAGAATCAAATCTCAATGTCCAGATCTCATTTACAATGTTCAGTAACTTGAAACCATGGTATATTAGTCTGAATACTATTTGGGACACTTGTTTTTGTTGATAACATGTTGAATTCTAGTTATGCTATGACACATTTGTCTATTTTTGTAAAAAACATTAGGACGGTGAATCCGCTCCTCACATAGTGTGGGATTTTATTTCTACGATACTATGCAATAGGAATCCTGAAAATGTGTTTTTCATTAAAAGGTGTGTAGGTGGGAGAAGATGCCATGAATTTGGTGATTTGACATTGTTCCATAGGAATTTCCCTATCGATCCAACACACCCTGGATTGTCATATATCACAGTTAAGTGGAATATATATGAGTATGTCTCCATGAATCCATCATCTTCTTCACATGTTCCATCTAAGAGGATCAACTTGCTTGAGGATGATATTCCTATTTCGAACTTCATCGACAAGTTTCAAATTCACATTTACAAATAAATTAAACACTCCAACATGTCTAGGAGGCAAGCTTTAGAGTTTAAGCATTCTCGTGAGGTTTTTGAGCCAAGAACAATTCTATCGATGGTAGACGTTGCTAAGAATTACACATTTTCTCCTCAGAGAGAGATACAAAGTGAGTATTATCACTCTGACGAGGTGTCCATCTTTGTATATGTATTGTATAGACATTCTCAGGCAAGCATTGATGGTAGGGATAACACTCCTTAGTCACACGATGGGATCAAGAAATACCATTATTATGTCAATGATGATCATGAGCACGACATGTTGTTTGTTCAACATTGATTAGGGTTGATTTATGAGTGATTCAAAAACAATGGGGTGTCGTTTACAGAACATTGGATTTGGTCAGATGGGTGTGTGGGAAGTTGAAATAGACACACTCCTTTTATTGTTTGAGTCACCTTCACAAATGGACAGGAATTCGACACACCTAGAGGTTTTTTTAAATAGGGCACGAAAAGGCTGAACATGATGATGCAAGTGCATGTGTGAAACACGCACTTTGGAGGTACCAAATGAGTCATAGTGCATCTCAAATCAAGTGCTCAATAGAAGTAGTTGATAGGTGCACACAAAATTTGGGTCACCAAGGTCATGAACAAGAAAGGTCAACGCAGAAATTGGAACAATATATCTATCTATCTATCTATCTATCTATCTATATGTATCTATCTATATATATATATAAAGAACAACTTAATTGGAATTTAATAAATGTGTTTGTATATATATATATATATATATATGATATTTTTTATTTGATTCAAGTTTTCTTGGGACATTTCCATTGGCGATGTGAATAGATCCATGCCATGGTATTGCGAGACCATACCTGGTATGAGAGAACTACATTCAACTCGTAGTAAAGACATGGGCGGCATATTTTCCATTGAAACAAGGAAGTATGCGTGTTTTTGTGAGTTCTAGATTGACGCCAAAGGACTAGGTGTTTATTATTGCATGAACAATGCATATGTCAAATAGTGGAAATTTGTCCCTCTTAGTCTAAAGGGGCCACGTCCAATTTCAATGTGGCAAGAGATGCACACTGACGAGGAAATGGTTTCACTAGATCATGATCAGGTTTTTGATTTGGTTAAGCAAGGTACATGACAGTTGATTGAATGTTTAAACATCTATTATTGTGCACATGCATATATATATTTAAGATTTTTTTAATATTTAAAAATATTGATGCAAGTGATGTATTTGTTGTAATTATACCACCCAAAAATGATGAGCATGTGGCATAATTTTTGATACAGTGTACACAAATCAAAATCAGGTTGGTGCAGCCATATTTCGATGGAGAGTTCATGTACCAAGTTGGTGACCTAGTTGTGATGGGCCATCTTTTTGAAAAAGTGAGAAGACAAGGTGATTATATTATTACAGATATTTCATGCCTGAATATATATCTTGTCAGTACAGTCATTTGGCGGTGGAAGCTCAGATACATCTCATTGAAATCAAAGTGAAGAGGGGTGAACCAAAGAGATGGAAGATGTTAGTAGCTGACCATGATCATATTATGGAGACATGTTGTTATAACTAGATCTTGTTCTTAGTTTATCTGTTCTTTTTGTCCTAATTTTTAACTATTGGTTTAAAATGATTTTACATTTTATGTTGATTAGAACTTTTGAGAATCAGTAACTTTTGTTGGATTTAATGCTTTTAATGGTTCAGTTATTTCATTAGTTTAGTTTTAAGGTTTTTCTTTTGGGATAATTAGTTAATATGTATTTCTTTAAGCTTTGAAAAATTTATAATAAAATTTTATTCCAAGTTTTATTTATAATATAACCCTCATTTTTTAGTCCTTTGTCAAATATTTTCATGAAGAGATTCCTATAACAGCTCTGTTTTTCTTGTTTTTGTCATTATCATTGGGAGAATATTACGAGGTGATGGAAACGAATTATGGAAAACAAAAAAAGTTTTTTGTCCACAATAGACTCATTCACAAAAACCTCTATCAGTTTTGCAACAGCTATTATCGTTTGAGAGATTCAAATTCATCATTGTGGCCTATTTTCAGGGTTTGAATTATTTAATAATTTCTTGTTTTAGTCACAAATTTCCAGCACATATTTCGATCAATTGAAGTGGAATTTTAAAAACCAAGAGAGGTTTTTGTTAACAATAGACTCATTTAAAAAATATCTCTCAGGGTTTGCATAGGTGTCCCAGATCCAGAGATATGAAGGCGTCTTTGAGACCCAAATTTTCATAAATTTGCCAAATTTCCCCAAATCTGATTTGCTATTTTTGGGTTGATTGTCCTTAAAGATTTTGAGTTATCATGTAACTAATTGAAGTAATTGTTTCAAATTTTGACCTAGAAGGTAGTTATGGAACTAATTTACCTTTGTAAGGATAAAAGGAAGACAAACATACAGTTCTGTGCTGGGATTTTTCACTCAGGGAGAGGATTTTGGAGCTTTGATTTCTCAAGCTAACATTTATAACTCTTATGTAAGTGGATGACTGTTATTGATTATATATAAAATGATAAGCCCTTTTACCTATCATGATTTTTCTTTTTTCATCTGGTTGATTACGTAGTGTACAATTTCATTTCCTATTTAAATGTTTATTCATGTAAATGCTTGTAGCCTGTGGGTGGTATTAGTATTTCATGTTTAATGTTCATGGTTTATTGGGATGTGTTTGATCCCCAGTTTATCAAACTTACATGATTGAGTTTTGTATTAGCTTGTGGATGTTTATTTCCTCCTTGATGATGAAGTTTTAAACCAAAACCCTAAAAACCAATTTTATTCTATTTCTTTTTGAGATTGTGTTGGCTTGTTCTTCTACTAGTCTCAGAACAATTTATGGAACTAACATCTTTGGTGCCATTGTCGGGGATGAATATGAAGTATATCTTTCTTGGGATATCATTATTCATTTGATTTTAAGAGGTGAACAAAGTCAAAAATATTTTAGACTACTATTTTTCACCAGCGACTCCATGATTAAAGATTCCAATGCAAGGAGAATTTTGTTGACAGAAAAATGAAGAAGCCAAATGGAAAGATTAGGTATCAGCTTGTTACATTCCTCCATGAGGTTTTGTTCTTATTCATTAGTTCTTTCCTGTATTTCCCATTGCATGTCAAAAGAATTTTTTTTGTTTTGTCTATTCTGATGATCATAAACCTTCAGGTACATATCCCTCTTTGGAAGAAGAAAGTGTGCATTCTTATTGTTTTATTGATGTTGATCCTATTCATTCATTTCTAATACATGTGCAACATGATATACATAAACCCGTATATCTTCAACCTAATTATTTTGGTCATCATGTAGAGAATAAAGTTGATCTATTACCTTCTATCATCACTGTTGAAACTTGCGAAAACCTTGTTGAACCTCATTTTCAACTCACAAATTTTCAGTCTAGACTCAGACAGAAGATGTTTAAACCTCTTAGGATGCCATATCTATTACATCCTTATCCTTCCTACTTTGTTGAATATATTCCCCATTTTACTGGAAAAGACCATATAACAGAGAAGCATTTAGGATATTTTCATAATTTCATTGATAATTTTGAAATCATGCATGAGGATGTTGTCATGAGGTTATTTTTTAAATCGTTTGCTAGATATGTTGGGTTTTGGTTGCAAAATTTAAAAGATGATTCAACTGAATCGTGGGAAGAGTTACGTGATGTCTTTTTGAAGTATTGGGGGTAAGAATAAATATTATGATCAATTTCTTTCTGAATTTTATAGTTTGAAAAGGGAGAATGATGAGCCAATTACTAAATTTAATTGGAGGTTTCAAAGTTTTTATATCAGTATGCCTACGAGGATCAGACCTTTGGAAAAACTTTCTATGGTATATTATGTTATGGCTTAACATTCAGATCTTGTCTTTTTCTTGTTAGAAAGGAAATCATCATCTTTAATACAATTGTTTAAGGATGAAAAAGGAGTGGAGGAGAAAATTCAATCTTGCAAAATGCTTCAAGATCAGGCTCATGTTGAAGATATACAAGCTTATGAACAGGAAGAAGAACATAGGTATCATTCAGATTTAAGACAAATTTCTTCATCATTTTCATATTTTCATATGAACAAGGATATAAATGATGCTTGTGTTGATTCTTCATATTAGTTTGATGAATTTTTCAATGATAATATACTTTCAGTGGATTATAGTAGACATTTCCTAGTTCCTACAATGACATTATCATGTTATGAAGAAGAATTTGTTTCTCTTCAACCTCTTACTATTGATATAAGAAATAAGTTTCCATTCTTGAATTATGGTCACTTTTAGAATTTTATTTGTTCAAGTTATGATCAAGGGTTTTATTTAAAGGTCGAGAAGTAGTTTGAAGAGCCCTTGGTTTCCATTCTTGAGCCAAAGCTTAAAAAGAATAGAAATGGAGAGGAAGAGAATGCTTCACTTTATGATGAATATAATGAAGACATTGAAGTTTTAAATCAGAAATTTCATGATCCCGTGGCTTCTTGGATGGAGTTGTATTTTTCAAAGGTTTGTAATGCTCCAACTTTTGGCATACTTCCTATTTCTAGTCATAGGTATCAACTGCCTATAGACTCTTTATTGCATTTATCACACCTTTTGTGGTTTTCTCAAACAGTAGCATGCATGGAATTATGATTCTCAGTTAAATGGTTTCTTGGCTTCACTGGAAGTATGATTACACTTGATTGGGTTGTTTCCTCTGATTAGAAGTAGGAGTAAATATCAAAATAAGCTCTCTATACGAGCATGAAGATTATTTTCAGTATGCTAGTTTGTAGCCGTATTTTTTCATTTCAGAGGTACGTGTTTAGAGTTTGAGAAAGTTGCAATGATTTGGTAAATGACTCCATCACCCAATGAATATGGCGCAAGGTCTACAGGTTCTTAAAGACTCACAAGGAGGACTTCATCCCAAAGTAAGAGCCAGATGTTATAACTAGATCTTGTTCTTAGTTTATCTGTTCTTTTTCTCCTAATTTTCAATCATTGGTTTAAAATGATTTTACATTTTATGTTGATTTTAAGAACTTTTGACAATCAGTAATTTTTGTTGGGTTTAATGCTTTTAATGGTTAAATTATTTCATTAGTTTAGTTTTAAGGTTTGTCTTTTGGGATTATTAGTTAATATCTATATCTTTAATATTTCAAAAACTTATAATAAAAGTTTATTCCAAGTTTCTTTATAATCTAACCCTCATTTTTTAGTCCTTTTTCAAATATTTTCATGAAGAGATTCCTATAGCAGCTATGTTTTTCTTATTTTTTTCATTATCATTGGGAGCAGATTACGAGGTGATGGAAACAAATTATGGAAAACCAAAAGAGGTTTTTGTCCACAGCATACTCATTCACAAAAAAATCTCTTAGTTTTGAAACAACTATCATCGTTCGAGAGATTTGAATTCATCTTTGTGGCCTACTTTCAGGGTTTGAATTATTTAATAATTTCCTATTTTCTAAATTACATGTTCTAAATTGTAAATCACACCTTTTTTGCAAACTTGTAAATTTTTTTACAAATGAAATCAAATTTAAAATTTTAGTTGTAATTGTTTTTGTAAATGAAATCAAATTTTATATTGTAATTGTAAATTGTAGTTGTAATTTAAAATTGCAAATTGTGACTATAATTTGTACCTATTAGATATTACATTGTAAAGTTGTAAATTTTGTAACATGTTAATTGTAAGTTATGTTAAACATTGTTAGTTTCATTCGACAATTTTGCAAACATGTGAACTTGTAAAATTTGTAAACATTCTAAATTTTGTAAACTTGTAATTTATTAAATTGCAAAATTATACAATTTTGTAAAATTGTAAAACATTAATGATTGTTAAATATGTTAAAATTGCAACTGAAAACAAAATTTAACAGTCTACAAATCACCCCTATGCCATTGATCGAGATATCAACCATCATGGCCACTACCACAGCTGCACTATGCCCTTGGCCATCCTCATGCTCATCGCAAAGAAAATTTCCTAGGTCTAGGAACTACATAAGTTATAATCATGAGCTCTTCAAGTTAGTTACATACAACATATTTAAATTACATGTACAATGTGACAAAAAATTAAATATATATGAGACACAGATCTATGAACTCACCTCGCTCGAGTTGAGTGTCAGGTTTGGGAGGTTGGGTATCTTCTGAGATGAGCCTTCATCAGGACTCGACTAATGAGCAACAACCCATTGATATGCAAACATAACGATGGCTTCAACACCCTCAATTGCAGTTTCCTATGTTTGCGCATGTTTCCATGACATGAAAATAGAACTATATTAATGAATTCAAATTTGAACTGGAGAATTTTTATTTGAACATGTAAATTATAATCTGAACATAAATGTGAAAACAATTTGAACATAAATAACTAGTACTCGTCAACTTGCGTGTCGTGAGTAGGAATTAGTTGGGGTTGTTTAGAATCTTGTGCAATGCCCTTGCCTCTATCATGTACGATATGAACAACATAAATGAAAAAAGTTAGAACAAACCAAAGTATTACATGTTCAACAATTGACTCATTTAGAAATTCAAATTTAGGATGACAGTTAACACATACCTCATTGACGTGGGAAGACAAAAATTGAGTGGGACCTCGAACAAATGCATCACAGCCAAAAAGGACCTCCATGAAACTGGGCTCTTGCATGGAGGTCTAACACAAATCAAAGTATTATTTAAAAAAATGATTCATTTGAATATACATTACAATCAAGACAATCAAATGATGAAAATCAAACCATGACAATAAAGATAAACATGTCTCATCGATCAAGGCCTGCAACTATCATGCAGTTTATAATATGCATCACGGGTGTCGATAGCATACTGCAACACTGTATCATGATCAAGAATGCAGATAATTTCATCATCCACCCACTGTAGCTGAGGATTTGTAGGTGAAGTCGGTGCTCTCTCTCTCTCTCTTTTTGCACAACCATCATGGTACCATGTAATGTCTTGTGTGATGCCTTTGCTATTGTAGTCCTCTCCTCAATCACTAGCTGAGATGACTCAGCTACATCATCTATCCTAATCACTATCCTTCTAGGGATACCTACCAAAGGCTATGGATCTGGATGAGATTGAGGGTCTCTCCTAGCCCCAGAACATGCATGATTGCATCCCCCACCAGCACCGTATAAGCTCGAGGGTGTGTTGGTGTAATTTGGGTACTTTCCCAGGACAAAATCTACATATATATGTTTTGCAAAGTATAGTGGGACCTATTCATAGTTGGGAAACATGCCCCACACTCCAATAAACCTATCATATACATAAGGCGTTGTAGCCTCTAGCTTAAACTCCTTAATTTGAAGTGGTTGACCAGCGGAGCAATTAAGAGAGATACCAAAGAATGTTCCCTTCACATCCTGGCCAACTATTGTATCTTTCAATGCGGGCCATTTATTAGGACCCGTCACTGTGGCCCTTCTTCTCTAGCATGCAGTGGCCCAAAGAGAACTCAATGGTCCAATGGACCTATATATCTTCATTATATTTTTTACTACCTCTAACATCATCCACATTGAATGTGATGTAAGAGCGTGGTATAAAATGGAGCAGACATTAGTCCGCAAAAAACCATGCTGACTCATAATGTCTTGTAGCATGATGCATGTGATCTCATCCTCCCATGGTTCTTCCTCGGAAGGGTCTAGGCCTTGTTGTGAAGCTATGGCACCAGAAGAATTAGATGAAAACATAAATGTGAGTGAAAATACATACATCAACTGTAGGTGAATTTGAAATCAATATAAATTAAAGGTGCCGAGTAACTCAAATAAAAATGTATATTCATTTAATGTACATGTCTCGTGGGGAACCTTCCCACTGACACCAACAATATCCTCCTCGCCGCTCGCATGAACAAAGAGACTGCCACTGTGGCTATCGCTCGGTTCCCTAGTAGGATCATGTGTCGACATAGGATGCATGGGTGAACTTGTGAAAATAGAGACATACAAGTTGATGATTAAATATACACATGTGAAACAATTTAATTTTATGTAACTAACAACAAAAAGTACATCACATGTGCTTGTATACATATGAGTCCTTTGCCGACCTCCGGAACGAGGAATGGTTGCAGGTCCTCTAGTTCTCTTCCTTCGATGAACCGAAGAACCCCACTATGTAGATGCATCTACATGAAATAATGCATAATAAATGTAATCAGCATAGAATATAAGATAAATGATAGATATCTCAATAGTAAATATGTATAAGAGATAGTTATAATTTTATTAGAAAAGTAAAATAACAAAGTAGAAATAATTTGACATTATTTTATAGACCACTCACATTTAAAGAGATAGAAAATGGTTATGGGAGATTGTGTGTACCACTAGCATTTTAAGGGAAGAATTTTTTTTTTTTGCAGGGGGGGGGGTTAACCTGAATTTGACAACGGTTGTTAATGAGGTTTGGGGGACCTCCTCTCATTTGGATCCATTGTATTCTTATTTCATAAATTTATTATTGGATTCAAACTTGGTGGATGTCCTTCCCACTCCAATGGCCCTAACTTCGAGGAATGGTATGGATGGGCCCTTTGGAGCATCTAAAATACTTGATCGGTTTCTTGTTTTAGGTACTTTGTCTAAAACTGTCTACAGATTTCATTCTTGGACATTGATCTTGAGCATCTCTAGCCACTTTAGGGTTGATGATTGTCTCATGTCTAGGGTTTGGATTTTTTCCAATCCTCTGTGTATTCTTGGAGGATTGAAAAAAATTGGGCAGCATTTCTACTTGCGTGGCACACATTTCAAAATTAAGGTTGATAGATATATTTATACAAACTATAAATTTAATGTTTAAATCTAAAAAATTTGAATTTTTTTAATCGTTTGTGTACTCTTGAAGGATTGAAAAAATTTGGGCAGCATTTCTGCATGCCGGGCACACATTTAAAAATTAAACCAACAACATAAACACTACTGATTGACAAAATATATATAAAACAAAAAAATTAAATTTTAAATAAATAACAAATTTCAATTACAATTTTATGAAAACTCGGTAGCATTTCTACTTGTCGGCACACTTTTAAAACATATTAGAGAAAACAACTAACCTAAAACATCTATAACAATGTTTTTTTTTCAATTTTAACCTAACCTTTTAAAATTTTAAAACTTTAAAAATAGAGGTAAATTTCCATTTAAATTTCAAAAAACAAGGTTTGGGGCTTACCTCTCTACTTCAACATCGTGGTGAAGGGATGGGTGGTCATGGCTTGTGCAGAATCTCAGTTGAGGTCTCTGGTTGTGTCACAGATCAATCAACGTGTTTCTATGGAGGAAATAAGAAATAGGCCACAACTGCTAGTGACCTTTTAAAAAAAAAATTGAGCAGGGACCTCGATCGAGTTTGGTAGCTCGATGGAGGTCTTATTAAACCCTCGATTGAGTTATTGGTAAACCCTCAATCGAGCTATTGGTAAAACCTCGATCGAGCTATTGGTAAACCCTTGATCAAGGTCTTAACACCTTGATCAAGGGAGTATCAAAAGCTCGATCGAGAGTTGATAAAAAAATCGATCGAGGGTTTGTTAAACCCTCAATAGAGGTTTTGAGAACTTGATCAAGGGTATTTTTTTTTTCCAAATTTTCCTTGCTAAAAATTGTAGCCCACCTCCATGGATGCACCCATTGGTAAGCTAAAACATAGTTCCTTTTTGTTTACATTTGCATTTTCAAAATTAGTACTACTTCAATTTTAATTATAATATTTATTTTAGTTTTCTAAGAATACAATAGAAATGGGTGGTAATTTATTTTCCTTTTTTAAAGAACTTATTCCTATATTACTATCCATGAATGCAATTATCAATGTTTCAAATAGTGCATGTTAAAAATTTTAAATGAAATGATCCATTTTATTGGAAGTTTGAAATATGAGTTCCAACTTCTCTTATATGGGTGAATCCTAACTATCATTAAGTCAAATCCCAAAACATAGTTATATATATGTGTTGTACTACTTAGTGTGATGTCAAATCGAGGTATGAAAAGTAAGACCTAGACAATTTTAAGGAGAAATTTTTTTTGTGTCCCTTTATAATGGTTTGGATTTACATTGATGTACATGAATATATTTTTTTTATTAAAATTTGAATATTTGATGTATTTTCTAGTGATCAGTTTTCTATCCAGTTTTAGTCCAATTCATGATTTTGAGAACTTTAGTTCTAGTCCTACTTTAGTTTTGATAACTTTGAATTATGCAACAAGTCATAGAAAAAAAGATACACTCCTACAATCTTTGAAAACCCAATATTTAACTAACTACCAAAGAATCAATATCATTGAAATAATAGTTCATAAACCTTGTGAAAAATCAAGAATATTTCATTTATGGAAGCCATGTAAAAAATTAAGAAAAAAGCTAATACTCCAATATATAATGGCAGTAGTAAATAACCAACATGTTTGAAACAAAATTGCCTCTATTATCAATACTTCTATGCTCAACACTAGTGCTAGGTTCATGATCAACTGATAATTGAGAGGCCATTCTATGACAAAACCACTCTAGAGTAATCGACATTTGGAACTAAGATTTTTATACCATCACTAGTATAATTTGGAAAATTTCTATTTACACAACCAAAAATGTTAGTCATGACATTTTTCATAAGCTAAACACTACCACATTTGAGAAATTTTAAGTGGCATAGCTATAAATGACCAACCTAAATCACTAATATAGATGAGGATGCAGATTGGTGATAGCTAATGAGGGTCTCTTTTAATGCATTAGATGCAATAGAAAACTAAAAATACATGCATCCCTCAACTTACGTTGATATTTTGAGATACTTACCTAATAAATATTGATTTGAGTAAAAAAGATTAAATTTAGGAAATTGAATCACTTTTGCTATTATATAAGTTTTATCTATTTAAAATGTTTATAACTATCTCACGTTTGATCTTTTCTAATAGATGCTTTGTATTTTTGGGGGAAATGATAAGGTATATTTATTTGTGGGTGCAAACTTTGAGTGCAAAAATGATGGAATCAACCTACAAAAACTGGAAGACATAAAAACAAATAGTACTAGTGCAACACGATTTTTCCAAATAAATTTAATACTATATTTTTTAAAAATTATGTAAGTTCTCAAACCTTGAAAACGGTACATTGAGTGTGAGGGCATATTTTGAAGGTCTTAATGCAATGATAATGAGTTTTTGTTATAGCATGTAGAGGTGGTGTCTAGTAGTGCAACATACAATTTTTTTAAATGCTTTAGAAATGAAAAGGTTATGGAAGAAACACTGACAAAGTGATTTTTGAGTTGAGGAGTAATGACAAAAGAAAAAATATAAGAACAAATATTTTTAAAAACAAATTACATATTTGGAATGTACAAACCCAAAGAGACGGAGGAGAGGGACGAGTGAGAGGGAGAGGGAAGGGGAGGGAAGGGGAGAGGTGGAAGGATATGGAAGGAGGGATATAGGTGGTAGATAGATATATAGAGAGAGAGGTGGGAGAGAGATAAAGGGAGAGGGAGGGGAATATATGGATAGAGAGAGAGAGAGAGAGAGAGAGGGATAGGTAGAGCGAGAGGCAAGAGAGAGAGGGACAAGGAGAGAGAGAGGGACAAAAAGAGAGAGAGAGCAAGGGGGGAGAGGTTGAGAGGGAGAGAGGGAGGACAAAGAGAGCATGGAGAGAGAGTTAGAAACAAAAGGGTTGAGAGAGAGGGGGTGAGAGACGGAGGTGCAGAGATATAGAGATATATATATAGAGAGAGAGAGGGAGTGTGTGTGTGCGAGGG
>LPNX010489506.1:25439-83585 GCA_001517045.1 Pseudotsuga menziesii | reverse complement strand
AGAGAGAGGGAGACGGAGATGGAGAGAGAGAGAGAGAGAGAGAGAGAGAGAGAGAGAGAGAGAGCAAGTTAGAGATAGAGAGGGAGAGAGAGGGATAGAGAGAGGGGAAGAAGAAAGGGGCTGAGGTGGATGGAGAGGAAGATAGGGAGAGAGAGGGAATATTAATTTTGTTTTTAGAAATCAACTGTTTGGAATCTGTATGAAAATTCTATCTTGGTCTAATCCTTCGTTTGTTTTGGTCTTAGAACTTGAAAATTTTACTGGCCTACAAAACCCATGTGTGATATAGAGTTACAAAATACACACACAATTTTATCGCTAAAACACATCTACAATATGTACCACTAAAATTATATTTTATATGACACTAAGGATTAGTAGGGTTTATGGTGAAAGAGGGAGATAAACAAAGAGAGTAGTAGGGGATTAGAGAAAGAGAAAGAAATATATTGGGTTCAAGGGTATAGTGATGAGTAGGGAGGTTACAGAGACAGGGGGTATAAGTGAGTGTTGATGTATTTGTAACTTCGGAATGTATTCATCTATGTATCTTATGTCTTGTATCCCAATGTTTATTCTAGAATGGTTTTGTAATGTAATTGATTCATGTTGTCATGCTCCGATGTTCCGATCAAGAGGATCTATAATGTAAACAAGTCATGTCAAGTCATTGTGGGTAACCCTCCTATTATCTAAGGGTTAAAGTCTACGTAGTTTCAAGGCACTAGTGTTATTAGACTCACTTAGTGAAGTCATCCCTAGTAGGGTCTTAGTCATGCTGGGATGCAGTATAAATAGGGAGGTGACCTCTCTATTTAACACACATCTCATACACACTAAAGTGTAGCACATAGTTGAGGAAGGATAAGACACTAGGGATAGATAGAAGAAGGTTACTGCTGTCAGGAGATCATCTTACTATTTTGAATTTTCTATTTTGGTGCTGATTCTATCTTTGAGGAAGTTGCGGGGTTTTCTCCATTTATGGTTTCCGTGAGGAAAAACACTATTTTCATTGTATCTTGTGTTTTATTGTTGTACTTGTTATTCTCTCAATTAAAGATCCTAATAATGCTAGCTTAATGTTGAAAAACTAACATGGTATCAGAGCTAACCTGAGAAGAAAACACTATGTAGCTGTAGGAACTAGGGATTCCTAGTTTGTGGACCTTCCTCCACAGATTTTCAACAAAAGTAAGATGAAATAACTCTCCTCCATAGGGCACATCTTTCTATCGAAGTAGAATCCAATTATGAGGTTTTTCAGTTTTGGACCCGACACTACTGCTAGAAATTAGGGCTTTTCATAGAAGAGGAATTTTTCAATGATCCTAGGCCTGGATTGATCTCCTCCCCAAAATCGAAGTTAGGGATCAATTTCAAAGCATTTGGTTGAACAGAACTCTGGAAAAGCCAAACCCTAATTTGCTCCTGAACCAGTACTACAAGATTTCAGCTCCAAATCTAGATCCAACATATTGACCTGCTAAGATCTAACTCTTTTGTATTTCCATTTGAGGTTCTTAGTTAAGATGAATCATCACACCAAGCTTGATGAAAAGCTTGATGGAGCTAATAACTTCTGATCCTGGAAGTATAGGATATCCCTGGTTCTAGAAGAGAATGAGTTAGACTCCTACATCAATGAGGAGGTTCTAGTTCAAGAGGTAGATAATGCTAAGGACTTACATAAGAAGAATTTGGTTATGGAAAAGAGGATCATTGCCGATTCTATCCAGGATCACCTTATACCACATGTGTCCTCCCTCAAGACACCTAAAGCTATGTTTGATTCCCTAACAAAATTTTTTGAAGGGAAGAACATAAACCGGAAGATGACTCTGAGGAATCAACTAAAGAATGTGAATATCCGAAATGCAAAGACCATCCAATCTTACTTCACAATGGTTTCTCAAATCAAGGAACAATTAGAAGTAGTAGATGAAGAAGTGGAGAATGCATAAATTGTGATGACCACCTTGAATGGTCTCCCTAGAACATGGGACTCCTTCATTCAAGGGATCTTTGCTAGAAAGAAGTTAGTCAAGTTCAGTAGACTATGTGAAGAATGTTCTCAAGAAGAAGCTTGGATAGCAGCTTGAGAAGAATATGTTTTGATTTCTTCTCTCACAGGAAACATTACTCATGGAAGCAATGATTGGCTTAGAGATATTGGGGCTTCCAAACATATGACTGGGTTCAAGGAATCCTTTGTGAGACTTTCAGAACATAAATCACCTCACAAGGTGAATCTAGGAGATGAATACCAATATCCAATAAAGGGTAGTGGGGAATATTCCTATAAGCTAGACTCTTGAAAGTCTATGACAATGAAGAAAGTATTATTTGTGCCAGGACTCACGAATAACCTTCTCTCCATAACGACATTAGATTCAAAAGGAATGAGGGTTGCATTCATAGATGGTCAAGTCATCATGTGGCCAAAAGGAAAGACTATTGATGATGCAATAGTGATTGGGGAACAAGAAGGAGGTTTGTACAAATTGAAGGGCCATCCAGAACAAGCCTTGGTCCATGAAACAGTAGAGAGAAATGAACTTGGCATAGAAGGATTTCTCATGTGCATTATAGAGCACTACCTCTTGCAAGCAAAGATGTTGAAGGTCTTCCAGAAGTTCAAGCAAAACATGATGGGGTCTGCAAGGGATGTGCGAAAGGAAAGAACACAAAGAAGACATTTCCAAGTAGTGAAAGCAAAGAAAAAGGAATCTTGGAAATAATCCACTCTGATGTATGGGGTCCTGTTGGCACCCCAACAACTCCCCTTAATTTTGCAATAAATAAAGTGGCCCCTATTAGAATTTTGTAAATATTTAGCCTGGTTTTCAATTATTCTTGCGTGATTGGCATTCTCCTTTTGATAATTGGCTTTCTCTGCTGCTTGATCTTTGGCTTGGTTTTCATTTTACAAGGTATTTGTGATTCCACTTATATTAGTCGTTTCAGCCTTGCAATCTCTTTCTTTCTAGTTAAAACATGGGTTTCTTTAATTCATCTTACCTAAGTTGACTCCACAATTCAATTTACAAAATTAGGTTTCATCAATTTTATGGAAGACTAGTATTCTCTTTATCAATGATTAACAATGTCTTTATCTTCAAAGCATATAATTTAATTATCCAAAGGAAATTGAATCTCCTTAATATGGAACAATACATCAAATGATTTTGGGTCTTGTTATGTAATTTTTAAAGATCAAATCTTACATGATATTGAAAATAATTTATCACTAAACATAAATTATGTTAAATTATTAAAAATACCTTTTCAAGAGCTTCATTACTTTTACATTTTTGTTTTAATTTTTGAAATCATTATATATACATAAAGTTCTTTCAACATGACTTAAATTATTTAAATTTCTCACAAATAACATTTTTTTTGAACATGATATATATTCACATATCTTTTAAGTTGTTTGATTTCTCAAAATTAAATATTTTTTATATAAAAGATTTCCTTGATAACATTATGAAGTCATGAAGAGCCTCGAGGAGCCTTATCATTGTTTTATTATATTCTATTAAAAGCCCCTTTTTCTTTAATATGACTTCAATATTTATGATTTTAAAATTATCTATTTTTGGATTTCATTGGAGTTATATCATGACAGCTTTCTTGGAAATAATTTGTTTTGCATGGACTTAAAATTAAATAGTTAAAGACATTGTTGTTTACGTGGAGTTTCCTCAAGATAATAACTCACATAACCGTTGAAATTAAGCATCCAGTCATAAGTAAAGCATCTATACTAAAATATGAGGCATATCAAAATGTGCAGGAATTATAAGTAATGATTCTACCAATCCATAATTAACAAAAGGATCACGTTCAAAGGTTAGGTCCAGCTCACTCAACCGCTTCAATTTTTATCATAAAAAAGACACCAGCTTGTGTTGGATGGTCTCGTCGCTGTGTCAATCTTTACGCAAAATTCTCCTCTGATTGTGGGGAAGTAATATCACATTGAAGAGATCCTTCTACGAGATCACTAAAATTGCTGAGATTTAAGGGTTGCATGCATTACCAACACCAAAATAAAAGAGAGATCTGCTCACAATGCTTACTTCACACCTTAAAAGAAGTGGTTAAGAAACTGTCGGTTTAAGTTTTGATATAACTTCCAGTTAAAATTTTTGATGTAATATAAGTTACCATGTAGTTTTTCAAAACGTAGATCACTGGCTGAAAATAAAAGAATCGAGTTATTAAACCAAGGAGAAAATGCTAGACACAATTAATGACTTTCAAAGCATGTGGAGGAACCTCAATATTAATGCATTATCAATCATGTTATTTATCTTTGTTCAGTGCGTCCAGAAAATATTATCATAGTTTTACACTTACTCAATTTCCAATGGCAATAAAAGATTATTGTTATTCGGATAGAATAATAATATGTTTTCACTCTTGTGCAGGTGAAGATGATACTTGAAGCATAGAAAGATTAGTAAATCGATGGCGATGGAGATACAGAGGAAAATTATATCATTATTGTTACCAGATCGATCTAGGGAGAAAATTCTTATTGTTTTTACCATTTACCTGTGTTAAATATATATATTTTAATGTGCAGGTTTGTTACAGGAGTTTTCAAAATGATGCCGTCCTATTGAAAAGATAAATGCATCAGAGATCGCCGGATTCCCGTCATTTTTTAGTAACAATTTTTTGCAGCGAACTGCAGGCAAATGAAGACGAATTAATAAATTCTGAGACATGGGTTTTTTCTAGAAGATCCCCATTTACCAGACTCTTGAGGTATTTTCTGAAAACGTTAATGGTTGGGGAGATTTTTTGGGTGCTCTGCACACGTTTTTCAGAAGTGCGGCCAGCTACGAAATTTAGCAGAGTTTCTGTTGGAGATTTTTATCTATTTAAACAGCAAATTTTGCTGCCAGATGGGGGGTTCTTAGCAGAAGAGAGGATATTTTATTATCTTCAATTCTATTTACTTTTGTAAATTTTATGTTGCAAAAAGAAGAAGAGACACTTCCAGGAAGTGGGCGCGTGACAGAGCAAAGGAAGTGTTGTTTTCTCTGTTCTGTAAATGCTGCTGCCAGACAGGGCAGATCGATGGAGATGAAGAGCTTTGTGTTTTGAGGACTCTGTTGTATTTCTCTGCAGGATGGAGTGTGTGAAGAAAACTCATTTGAAATATATGCTATTACCGGTACTATATCATACTTGAAGTTGAAGCTTTGATGTGAATGCTACTGGACATCTGCAAACAGATACAGTGACTGGTATTTTGTTTTTTTGGATTATATATATATATATATATATTTCAGCTTGTTATCTTCTGTTTATATATTAACTCTTTGTGCTGTGACACATTGATGTTTAATCATCTCTTTTCACTTTATCAGCTCAAGCTCAAGCTAGTGTTTTGAATAAATATTTCATTATGGTTTTGTTTATTATTATGTTTACTATAAACATAAGTTTAAATTATATTCCTTTTTATTTATTTAAAATCTCATTTGGGTGTTAACAGTGACTTTTAAATAGGCATTATCTCAAATTCAAACAACTATCTTGATCATTAATTATTAATCAGTGTCAGACAATTGGAATTGACTGTGTGTTTGCAGGATAAATTTCAGTTATGTTATTATATAGCAGATTGGCTTTTAGTTATGATTTAAATGGTTTGTTTAAATTATATTCTAGTCTTTCTGTTCATATTTATTGATTAATAGTTAGTATAATATTAAATTTGCTCTCAGCTGTAAATTTGCTCTCAGTTGAGATAGGGGTAAATAGAATAAATAGAATAGTTAAGTTTAAATTTTATTTTTTAAGTTTAATTAACAACTGTTAAATCATTTTGCATACTTTACATAAGTTTTCATATTTAGAAAACTTCCCAAAAATCGAAGTCTTTCCTTAAGAAAGCAACCTTAGGATATTTTAGATATTTTGGTAGGATAAATATTAGAATAGGTTATATTTTACTGGTTTTAAGTTCTCCTTAAGAGACAAACTAGCTGGTAGCAGGACCATAACCTGTGAGGTTTTGTTAATCCAAACATACCGGACGTTGCTTTAAGCTGATTGTGTGGACAAAACCTCCTTATTGGCCTAGATTTAGAAAATCGGGCCAACAAATGGCGCTAGAAGGAGGGCCGATCGGCAAGTAAGCCCTTTTGAGCTATTTCTTTTAAATTTTGATCTATTTTAAAAATGGCTCATATTACTGTTTTAGAACATGCTTTCAGCATGCATGGGCCTGCTGGAGGTATTTCTGAAAGTGCAGTAAAACTCTTTCAAAGGTTAAGTTTTGATAGAGAAGGTAAAATGACTGCTTTGAAACATCTCACTGAATTTATAGATATTTGTAACCATTTTCGTATAGTATGTGAGAGTACGATTTGCAGGCCTTCTACTGTCACTTTCAAAAGAAGAATTCAAGGCTGGTTCGAAATGTTACCAGCTAAGTCCATCCATTCATGGAAACATTTTATGGAGTTATTCATTGATGCGCATGAGGATTATAATTATCAAGCATTGAGGTATGAGATTGGAAATCTTCGCAAACAAGAAGGTGAATCTACTAGTACTTTCTTTTCAAGATTTATGTCAATGCATTTTTTATTTCATGAGAAAGATCAATTTTCTGCAGAAGAAATAACATATTTATTTTTATCTCTTGATTCTCTTTCAACTTTATCTGATCAAACAAATCATGATAAGCTTCAAATTGATGATATGCATGTTAATGGTTGCATCACTTCATTGGTTAATACTGATTCAAGGTCTAATTGTATTGATCCAAATTCTAACACTAAAATTGTTGAACATCAACAAATTTTAGGATCTTTTAACATACAATTTCAAGAACAAAAGAATTTAAATTCGACACTTACATTAAAAAATCATTCTCTTGTTCAAGCGATTGTAGTCGAAAATGAATCGATGATTTTAAGATCTAAAACCGAATTTTTGAATGATCATTGCATAAATCATGATTTTGCATTTTCTTCTTCTCAAATTGAACAAAATTATCTCATTCCTTCACAAAATATATCAACAAATCAAAATATGCATAATGATTTTCCTCTTGAATCAGTTAATCAATATTGTCCTTTGCAAACTGGAACATCTAATTTTCAACATTTGGAAAGATATCATCCGGATCTACTTACTGATAATCGTTCATGTCCAGATACTAATATACAAACACTATGGTCAGTTCCTATGCAAAGTGATTTGTTGTATAAGAATGAGGAAAATATTTCTATTCAAGATATTGACGAGAAAAATATATTTATAAATATCGCTCATGAATCTCATGCATATGATAATATTGAAGAAGTTAAGTTAAGAGATAAGACCATTTCTTATAATGTTTTATATTTTGACGATACTAATCTTTTCAATTGTAAATTAATTGAATCGTCAAAATCTCATGAATTTCAAGGGAAAAGTGCTTACACTAAGGTAATGTCAAATTTTGATTTTCAAATTTATGGTGATGATACTTCCTTACAAAATATATCCTCTACTTTAACTTCTCATGGATCCTTTGATCATAATCTCGACATACCACTTTTTGATTACTATCTTGATGAACTTGCTATCACACATTCCATTGAATCTTCGCAAGTATTAGATCTCCTCCAATCTTCTTTTGATGATCCAGTTTATGCATGGTTGGAAGAGTCATATTTCAAAATATTTTCATGTCATCTTTTTCTTCCTTTTGTAAGTATAAGTTCTAATTTGATTCTTTCTATGTTTCAGTATAAATCATTTCAATTAATATTTGATATGTTTTATTTCACAGGATTACAAATGCTTCAATGGCTTCATTGGCTTTTTGACTTTACCTAATTAGGATTGAATATTTGATTTTAGTGTACATAAAATAAGACTAGGAATAAGATAGAGTAGTTTCTTTTCTTTTTCTTTACTTCTTAGTTTTGATTTCACACATAGTAGTAAATATAAGAATGTATATATTTATTAATCAGCCCAATAGTTTTTTTTGCTAAGAATAGATTGATCTCTACTTAATTTTTGGTCAGGTACACTTGGTTGGATTGACAAGTTAGAAAGCGTTTTGAAGCAAGTGATACAATCGGGAATGCTACGAGTATGGCCTTACATCAGGGAAGTGAATTCTTTATCTTATTTCCATTTCAAAATTTGTATACTTGTTATTTATCCTTTTAAACTTTGAAGTATTGAATTTTGGTCTTAATTGTGAGAAATCATAAATTTACAATAATGCAGTAATGATAAATCTATCATTAGGTTATTTTACACGATTGTGGGGTGATGTCGTTAATTATATACTTTTAGACTATATTTAAATTATTACAGTGACATTCATCAATTTATTTAAAATGTGTAGACTAACGTTACAATTATTTCTTTTATCATTTAAATTTTGATTTTCTCTTGAAATGAGTTTGACAAATCAACTCCCTGAAATTTCAACATCATTCATGCCAATTCTTGATTTTGCTCATAAAGATTATTTTGATGAATATTTCTCTAAATTTTTGTAAATCGATTATTTTTTCAAAATTAATAATTTTGGGCTTTTCTATGAATACTTACCATATTTATAATTAAAGAAAGGTCTTATTTTGATATTATCACAACCACAAATTAAGATAAATCTAATTGAGGGTATTGAAAATTATTTTATAATTTCATATCAATTAAATCTGTGTAAAATATTATTATGTGTTGATCTTCGATTTAAGAATTTTCTTCCATTCGATTATGATGCTTAGTAAAATTGTGACATGAAATTAATAATGATTTGCACAAATTAATTTAATCATCAAAGGAAATTGACATTGAGTTTGGTTTCACTTGATTGCCTTTCGTTTTCACTTTTGAGACCTAGATGATTGGATTTCTTATCACCTCAACCTTGGACATATTGACTAGATTTTGAGTTGATATCTTGTTTTTTTTTTAAATAATTAGTTTCTTACAAATATTCTTCATTTCTTTGATTATCTTTGATTTAGAAGATTTTGTTATGACCATTTTCTTTTAGGAGTTGTAATCAGGTGACTAAAATCCTGAACATACGACATACTAAGATGCATAATTGTTCATATACACAACAAAAGCAAAAAAACATTCATTCATATACAATTCAGCACTCAACATGTCTATCATCCTAATTCATTAATAGTAGATATGATTGGAAAATAGATTAGTCAAGAATACTTATATTATGAGAATTGTCCTGCAAAAAGCTACATCACTATAATGTTCCACCCAACCATAGGCCAGTATGCTCCTTAATCTCTCAGCAATGCTACCACCCCCGATCTAAGCATGATTTCCCAAAGGAATAAGGAACTAGAAGGATTACACATAGCCATGGAAAAGAACACAACAAGGATACATAGTTCAGCCAAGCCAACACAGTTGGGTTTATGAGGCCATCCAGGAGCTAGGAAAGGCTAAATGCTAAGCTGGTGAGCTCATTGAAGAGCTAAGGACACCTACACCAAAACTAGCCTGACTTCTAGGACACCCACACAAACCCAACACAAGGAAATCAGTCCTTTCTCTACCATGTAGTCCCTTAGGCCCTGAGCTCCCTTCCAGTGGTATTCAAGGGTTGCGGAGAAGAAAGCCAGCCCTCTAGCTATGTCTGTGTGGTTCCCAAACACACCAATTTTGTCAAGCACATCAGGCCCTCATTACCACTCCAATGTAGTCCAAATACCAATCATTGCGTACTTGCAACAAACCAACAATTAAACCTTGATAGGGGAAAACAAACCCCTAAATTGTTCTTGGCCCTATCATGGCCAAAATGATTCCACAACAATCTACAATAGCCCAAATCGCAATGGCAACTCAGCCAACAAATGTGGGGAAACAACAACCAATGATTCAATGATGAAGCAACAGAACGTCACACAGTCTAGATACAACTAGCAACGTTGGAAGATAGTGGTCCTTTCTCAACAATGAAGGCACGAGACCTCTTCACAATTGGCAATGGTGGATTAAACATAGACTCTAGGCATGAACATGAGTAAAAAGAGATCTATAGACTCTATGCATGAGAAAAAGGGATAACGAACCCCCATACAATGGATCGTGGATCCTTTTATCTCAGCTCAACGTGAGGAAAATGAACAGCCATCCATGGGGAGAGTGGAAGGATGTCCCCTACAGTAGTAGAGTGAGTGGGATCATGGAGAGTCTGCATGCAGTGATGGGGTAGTGGTTTTCTACCATGGTGAGAGTCAAATTTCTGGTGGAATGTGTGTGTGGGCAAGGACTGATAGTCCTACCACACTCCACTCTCGAGCAATAAATTCCCCAACTAATTAGTAGAACATTAAAGGTGGTACCTAGATGAGACAAGGGAAGGTGACACATGGCTTTTCCCTCATGGGTTCAAGGTTTAACATTCCTCCCCTCCTTATCCTTAGGAAATCATGCCCTTTTCAATATGGTTGCAATGAACATAGCTGGTTGGGGTTATTTAATTAAAATGCATAGTTACATGATGCCACAACTTGATATGTATGCCGCATGTCCCGATATACCATCGGTAGTAGTTCCAATCACCGAAACATAACCAAATCGATGGTGGTTCTTTTTCCTTTAGCTCCACACCATGACTATTTACAATATATATATCTATCATGTATATTTAATGCATCGGGGTCAAAACCGGGGTGTTACAGAGAGGAGGGGTTGTTAGGGGTTAGAGGTAAAGAGATAATAGTTTTTTAAGGGATTATATGAATTTAAATCCTTCTAATAACTAATTCATTATCATCAATGCATTGCTAAATGTCCATTTCATTCTTGGAGATATAGTGCACAACATTTTAATGCTTGTTAGCAAGGGATAATTAATCTTACGGGTCTCCAATACCGAGCAATTACTTGAATTCAATGAGACAATATTGTGACTAGGTAAATCAACACCCTTGAGATTAGACAATAGAGAAAGTTTGAGTGAAGATAGATAAAATCTAAGGGTAATATAAGAATTTCAACTCTCTCCTTATCTATCTTAAATATGTTTCACCATGTATCTCTATGTATCTCATTTGTACAATAATATGATTACATAATCACATATAATTCTAAATCGATATGTCACAACAATGTTCCATGGTTTATGTTTCACCTTAGCAAGGTTTATCCCACATTTATCATAAGAATACACAAATTTGTTTTTATATGCATATTTGTTTGTAAATTAATTTGATGCATTATCCAAAAAACTCTTCACCATGGGATCTCAACACTTGGCTTGTAGCTTCACACTTGGTTTAGTGTTTGAGTTGGTAGGTTGATTTGTTATTTGATCATTGAGTACATATATGCAGCTTACTTCTTAGAAATGAGGGAGCCCTTTACTTACAAGTAACACTATTATATTTATTTATCTAGTATTTATATTTTATTAGAGTATGGTGTGGTATTTGTTTCCATTTTCTATAGATTTGGTTAATGTTTATGATTTTTGTGTGAAGTATTTACTTGTAGAATGTGTGCTATTCCTTCCTATAAATATTCAAGGGTCAAGGTGTATGATCAAGAGCATGGCATCTATTATAACAAAGTGATCATTGATCACATAACATTATGTAATATGGGTTATACAAACACTTGTCATAATGACTACTGATTCGAACATAGTTGATCATAGGAGACTAATATTGCAAGTGTTTTAATTTTTTTTATTCGTGAGTGTTTACTTTTCATTACAGGAAATGAATCCCTCTTATAGGAAATCAATCAATCATAAGGCTTTGAAAATAGCATCTGACATAACAAGAAATTACATGAAGAAGGATTGTTGTGACCTATGATTCAACAAATACTAACCATATTGATTATCTATTCAAGGGTGATTAGTATAAAGAGGACTATACCCTGTGATTATTATGGGATTTTTTGACATTTATTTCCATTGGAGTAATTGATTAAAAAACTTTTATATCTAGTGAATTGACCATAAAACAGTTATGTGAATGCTCCATGAACACTCTAACCTTATGAACTGAGTGAAATATTGTGACTAGAGGCTTGATAACTACAATTCCTATGCATGTCAAATCAAGTAGTGAGTTACGTAGTCTTTTGGTTTACATTCGTTTTTGTAATAGAATTTAATATTCCATATAATTTTCTTGCATCTCATAACATTACGTACCTAGATTGGCAGTTAAAATGTAACAACATTTAGCATTTAAATTGACTCAGAAGGTATATAACAACATAAATTAGTGATATCTAGTATAACAAGATACTGTGAAACATATTTCTCAAAACATGACTAATTAAATAGTAGATAATTTTGGTTCTAACAAAGGATTAACATGTTTCTTTTCATACATAAAGGCATCTTCAGTAAATTCAATTATATTATTAGAAGTAGGTTCATTCTCCACATTTTTTCAAAGGTAATATGAGATGGAATACTCACATAACCTATATTTGTAAATGTAGACTCAAGAGGTGAAAGAAGAAGGATTTGGGTAGGGGTAGAAATTATACATGAACATGTTGTGTTGTTTCTAGATGAACCCAGTTCTGGTCTATACAGTGCAACAACTCTTCATGTTGTTAGTTTTTCAACAATTAAGCTAGCATTATGATCTTAGGATCTTTTCACTGAGAGAATAACAAGTACAATGATAAAACATAAGCACATCACAAGAGACAAGAGACACAAAGAGTTTTCCTTGAGGAAACCGTAAAGGAGAAAACCCCGAAACTTCCTTAGAGATAGAATCAGCACCAAAACAGTAAGAGATCTCCCAACATCAGTAGTCTTCTAGTCCCATTATATTTCCTTCTTCACAAGTGTGCCACACTTAAGAGAGTGAATGATGTGTGTAATAAATAGAGAGTCTCACTCTCTATTTATATTCTTCCGTTCACTTAAAGTGCATTTTCTCATGTAGGCTCGACCTAACAATTACTTACCCGAGCCTACACCTTAATTAGTGTATAATTACTCGAGTGCCCCAAAACTGTGGGGACTTACCTAATGACTTGACATGACTTGTTTACATTATAGATCCTCCCGATCGGAACATCGGGGCATGACAACATGACTCAAATACATAATAGAAATATCCCAGAATAAACATCGGGTTACAATACATAAGATACATAGAATAATACATTCCGAAGTTACATATACATCAACACTCCCTCTTAACTAGGAAGGTATTCTTTTGACACAATTTTTAGCACTGGTATTCTTCTCTGTATCAGCTAGATCATCTCATCTTCAAGTCATCTTCATCTTCAAGTCATCATTGGATCTGGATCATCTCTCGATATGGATCATCATCGAACATCATCATTGGATCTGGATCATCTCTCGATCTGGATCATCATCACTGGACTGGATCTAGATCATCACTCGATCTGGATCATTACTACTGGATCATCATTACTGGATCTGGATCATCACTCAATCTAGATCAACACTGGTGGTATCTCATGATTCTTCTCATCATAGGAAGTTCTACAGAGCCAGCCCTTTTTCATGCTAGTTGTAGGCCTACCCTCATGTAGGTCTTCACCCAGCACTTACATCTGACATGCTCGTCAGAAAGGCATGCCCAGCACTCACATCTGATCATGTACTAAACTACAATCCCATCAGAACGGCCCAGCACTCACATTCACCAGCATGATAGGACACACCTACTATCATCTTTGAAATGGCTCAGCACTTATAACCACCGGCATGATAGGACACACCTACTATCATCTGTGGAAAGGCATAGCGCTCACATCCACCAGCATGGTAGGACACACCTACTACCATCTGTGGAAAGGCTTTGCACTTACAACCACCAGCATGGTAGGACACACCTACTACCATCTGTGGAAAGGCTCAGCACTTATAATCACCAGCATGGTAGGACACACCTACTACCATCTGTGGAAAGTCTTTGCACTTACAATCACCAGCATGGTAGGACACACCTACTACCATATGTGAAAAGGCACTGCACTTACAGTCACCAGCATGATAGGACACACCTACTACCATATGTGAAAAGGCACTGCACTTACAGTCACCAGCATGATAGGACACACCTACTATCATCTGTGAAATGGCACAACACTTACATCCATCCAGGAGGGAACACATCCTGCTCACAATGATGGAAGGGCATGCACTCATATCTGTTCATCCCAGCAATCATATCAGAATGGCCCCCAGTCCTCCTTGACTAAGCTACCTGGTAACTGACCAGGTGCCTCCATTCTCCTAGATAATGGCAGTTTCCCTTACATCCGACCTGCTCGTCGGAATGGCCAACACTCACATATGACATGGAAGGAACTTAATCCTTTAGCCATGGACAGAATGGTTCATCCCTTACATCTGATCAAGTGGGAACACATCCCTCTATCACATCAGAATGGATACTCAGTTCTCCTCGACTGAGCTACTTGGTAACTGACTAGGTGCCTCCATTCTCCTAGAGAATGGCAGTTTCCCTTACATCTGACCTGCTCGTCGGAATGGCCAACACTCACATCTGACATGGAAGGAACTTAATCCTTTAGCCATGAACATAATGGTTCATCCCTTACATCTGATCAAGTGGGAACACATCCCTCTATCACATCAGAATGACTACTCAGTTCTTACACTGAGTGTTCCTAGTAACTGACCAGGTGCCTCCATTCCTAGAATGACAATTGCTCTTACATCTGTCCTACTTGATAGAATGGCCAGCACTCATATCTGACATGGAAGGGAGCAAACCTACCACCATGACAGAATGGCTTAGCCCTTACATCTGACCATGGAAAGAACCAATCCTCTCACCATGTTAGAATGGCTATGGGTCTCATCACTTTCTCTGGGAGGAAGCCTCGATCTGGAGAACACCAAGTCTCTCTCTGAAGTACTCAAAATTCAGCCTAGCCAATGGCTTAGTCAATACATCAGCTATATGCTCCTCCGTCGCAACATACAGGAGCTTCACTGCTCCTCTCTGTACCATATCCCTGATATAGTGAGACTTGATCTCGATATGCTTCGACCTATCATGAAACAATGGATTCTCTGACAACTTCACACAACTATGGTTGTCACAATGTATACAAGTAGCATCCAACTGGAGATCAAATATATCAGACAATAGCTTCTGTAGCCATACTGCCTCACAACTAGCTAAACAAGCTGCGACATACTCTGCTTCAGCTCTACTCAGTGCCACACAAGATTGCTTCCTGCTAAACCAAGAGATCACACCTGATCCCATAATAACGCAACATCCTGAAGTACTCTTCCTATCAATGGCACTGCCTGCCCAATCTGAATCAACATAACCCTCCAGGTTAATCTTCTGATTCGCATCGTACTTGAGCCCATAATCAATTGTACCCTTCAGGTACATCAGAATATGCTTTGCAGCAGTCAAGTGAACACTTCTCAGATCTGTCAAGTACTGGCTCAAGGTGTTCACAGCAAAGAAAATGTTTGGTATCGTGTTCATTAGGTACATCAATGACCCAATCATCTGACGATACATCGTAGCATCAATCGACTCTGATGAAGCATCACTTAATATCTTCATGTTCGATGCCATAGGTGTAGCCAAAGCCTTGCAGTCCATCATCCCAAATCTCTTCAGGATCTCTACTGCATACTTCCCTTATCCAAGGAAGATTCCATCTGTACTCTGCCACACCTCCATACCTAGAACAGTAGTTCATCGACACATAACAGGAGTATCACTACTCTTCCGCCTTCAACCTTGAAGCAAAGGTTGGAATCCACTTTACTCTCAGTAAAGCCTAGAGTCATCAGTAATCTGCCCATCCTGTCGTACCATGTCGAACCTCAATATATTCTTTAGTCACTCCCTTTGAAGTGGAGCATCATACTCCTTCTGTCTTATGTGCTCTATGCACTAAAAACATTCTGTACTAGAGTGACAAGTAGCTTCCTATGCTACTAATATTCTATGTGACCATCTATTGTATAGACTTGCATCTTCAACCTTGTAGCAAAGGTTAAGATCTTCATCAGGCTCATCATGTATGTGTTTAAACTCTTACTGGCTGCAAATGTCTCTTCGTAGTCTATGCCTTCCTTTCATGAGAAGCCTCATGCTACGAATATTGCTTTGTATCCCACGATGTTTCCATCTACTGCATGATGGAACTATGAACTTTTCTTCAGGTCTCGATACTGTGCTCTGACATCATTCTTCTTGAACTGGTCTTCCCTTTCTTCTTGGTGGATGGAAGGTTCTACATCAATGATGTCAATCCACTCATCATATTATTCTTTGTCTTTGAACTGTCATCACTTGTTCTTCGAAACAAGTCTTCATTCTTCTTTGCTTGTAGGCGACTATGTATGCGGTCTTTCCTACAAGTAAAATGCATTTGTATGGTTAGAATATTTCATAAGGAATATTCATATTGGCAAATACTTATGCATAAATATATATGATCATGCAACTACTTTAGCCAATACAACATTCATCCATATCTCGCTGAAACTTTCTAGATGCCTTCCATCTCTACCAGGACAACATTGAGATTGTGCACTAATCCAATATGTTAGCAAAGAGGTTTAATTCTAGATAAGTAGCAATGGAGAGTTGTATAGCACCATGATTTACTTACCCATCACATGCATATTAGTAGTATAATTTTGTTAATGCACACATCCTATCATGCATAATACATCAACTGAATATAAACAAATGCATAACAAAACAATATCATGAAATGACAATTACTTATCTTTATTTGTTTCGTGGGTAGACTGCTTTTTGATCCTTCAGCTTCATTTTCTTCTTCATTCATGGTAGCATCGTTTCTTATCCAAATGCTAAGGTGGATAGGAATTTCTTCAAGAGTTCAGATCTTCATATTCCTCATCGCTTGAGGGGTCTTCTTTGGATGGTAAGATCTTGATATTCAGTTGCTCCCACCTTCTCTTCTCGAGCTTCTTCTTCTTGTGATTTCTCTTTCTAGATTATATTGAAAGTAATCACTTTCTTCTAGCACACATTCCTCACATGAATGAATCCTATGATCCTGGGAGGCCATTCAAGGTGTCCATCACCACTTCTGCATTCTTCACTTTTTCTTTTACCGCTTCAAGTTGTTCTTGATTTGAGAGACTCTTATGACTGCATGGTCTCTGCATTCTTCAACTAGTTTCTTTAGGTCATATTCTGATTTTTGTTCTTCCCTTCAAATAGCTTGAAATTCTGGAAGACCTTCAACAGCGTTGCTTGCAATAGGTAGTGCTCTGTAATGCACATGTGCAAGCCTTCTATGCCAAAGCTCATTTGACTCTATTGTTTCATGGATCAAGGCTTGTTCTGGATGGACCTTCAATTTTTACAAGCCTCCTTCTTGTTTTCCAATCACTACCGCATCATTGATAGTCTTTTCTTTTGGCCACATGATGACTTGATCATCTATCAATGCAACCCGCATTCCTTTTGCATCAATGCTGAAATGGAGAGAAGGTTCTTCTTGAGTCCTGGAACAAACAATACTTCTTTCATTGTTAGAGACTTACCAGAGTCTAGCTTGTATGAATATTCCCCACTAGCTTTTATTGGATAATGGTAGTCATCTCCTAGTTTCACCTTGTGAGTTGATTCATGTTCTAATAGTCTTACAAAGGATTCCTTGAATCCCGTCATATGTTTGGAAGACCCACTGTCTATAAGCCAATCATCACTTCCATGCGTAATGTTACCTATGAGAGCTGATATCAGAACATATTTATCCTTGCTTGAAGAATCTTCACTTTCATATTTGGATCTCTTTCTCGATAGTTCATCATCCTCTGCAGCATGATCATGATGTCTTCTTTGGCCTTGACCAAGTTCTTCTTGTGAAAGGCTTCTAACCTCATCTCCCTCTGAAGCTGGAACCTTTATACTCATGTAGGTGTCCAATCCATTTTCGTCAGAGAGATCAAAATACTTCTATGCTTGGATGTTGTCGACTTCACCAAGCTTATCATCAAGCTGTTGTGATAGATCACTTTGAAATGAGAACCTCAAATGAAAATATCAAAGGATTAGATCTTACCGATTTGAGATGTCCGTCTTGGTTCCGGAGCTGGCTGATCTAGGGTTTGCCATAGAAACCCTAATTTTCAAAACTTTGAATCTTTTAGATATGATTGGATAAACATATAGATCTCTTCAAATGGAGCTGTCTAATGTATTCCTTTTCTGAAAACAGTGGAGGGAATCTCTCAAAACAGGAAGCCCTAATTTTCCAATTTCTTCTGCAGAAATGCCTGTTACTATTTCTGTGATATCTCCTCAATTACTGATCCTTTGAGTCTTAAATTTCATACTAAGGTACCCACACATGTCCCTGATATAAAACCATAGGTTTCATCAGAATTGGTTTCACCATTTGGGATTTATGATCCTTTTCCCTAGGTGACCTGTTACAGGACTGTTCAGAACAGCGAAGTTGTATGGAATGCCACGTGTCACTGGTTCATCTTCTAAGTCTGATATTTAGACCACCGAAAGTAAAGTCGGTTCCCATTTTGGAACATCTTTTAGAATTCCATTTGGACCTCTGTAGCCCAAGATATTGCAGATTGCCCCAGATGTCATGTTTATGGATGAATTCTGGAAGAGGCTAGAACCCTAACTTGGAGAGATCATATCTCCTGAAATACAGCGAATCTGAGTCTGATGTTTGGAAAAAGGATTCATAATGGTTTTATCTTTGGACCCTACAATTTTCAGTTCCTGAAACTTTTCCAATAGTAGAATACAGCGACTGTACCAAAACTTAGCAGTCTTAGTATTTAGGGTTTCTCTAGCTTGGGGTCAAGCTAGGGTTTGACTTTCCTGAAGTTTCACCCAACCAAATTTCTTGATCTAGGTCTCTAAAATTAGGATTTTATGAGGAGAATAATCCTATGTAGGTCTTACTCAAAAATTCCTCTTCTATAGAAATCCCTAATTTCCACATCGAAACTAAAAATGCTCGAAATCGAATTCTGCTTCGACAGAAAGATGCGCCCTAAGGAGGAGAGTTGTTACAACTTACTTTTGCTGAAAATATATGGAGGAATGTCCACAAAATAGGAATCCATAGTTCCCACAGCTGAACAGTGTCTTCTTCTCAGGTTAGCTCTGATACCATGTTAGTTTTTCAACAATTAAGCTAGCATTATGATCTTAGGATCTTTTCACTGAGAGAATAACAAGCACAACAATAAAACATAAGCACATCACAAGAGACAAGAGACAAAAAGATTTTTCATCAGAGAAACCATAAAGGAGAAAACCCCACAACTTCCTTAGAGATAGAATCAGCACCAAAATAGTAAGAGATCTCCCAACAGCAGTAGTCTTCTAGTCCCAATACATTTCCTTGTTCACAAGTGCGCCACACTTAAGAGAGTGAATGATGTGTGTAATAAATAGAGAGTCTCACTCTCTATTTATATTCTTCCATTCACTTAAAGTGCATTTTCTCATGTAGGCTCGACCTAACAATTACTTACCCAATCCTACACCTTAATTAGTGTATAATAACTCGAGTGCCCCAAAACTGTGGGGACTTACCTAATGACTTGACATGACTTGTTTACATTATAGATCCTCCCAATTGGAACATCGAGGCATGACAACATGACTCAAATACATAATAGAAACATCCTGGAATAAACATCAGGTTACAATACATAAGATACATAGAATAATACATTCCGAAGTTACATATACATCAACACATGTAGGAGAGATGATGCAAGGAATGGACAAAAAACCCATATATGAATGGTTATCTTAATAATTCATCAACCCAACTATAGGATTACAAATCGGATAACCTCTATTTTGATCCTTATCAAGGGATCACTAGTAGACTATGTCAGTCTTGAAGTCACTTCATGATTCACTTGAATTTGTAGGTAGAAAAATACCCCCGCAACTTAATGACTTACAGTATGTAATCGAAATCATTATTTAAACCAAAACAACTTTTGATCGTGATTATGTTGGGAATGTTTTCACAAAGTATGGGTTTCCACAAAGAAACTTCCAAGACCAGTTTGCAAGTTTGGATAGTCTTGTTAGTCTTGACAAAAATGGTCCTTATGATGATGGTGATAATTCATAGGGTCAAATATGCAATTTCTAGATATTCTAAAATCTATACTTTGTCATGCAATTTTTGCAAGATAATATATAGAACAAAATAGTTATTCCTTGTAGCAGTAGGACTTGTAAGTGTGTACTTGAAGGTTGGTTATGGCCAATTTGTTCTGGATTAGGGGTTGTGGTTTTTTGCATTTACCTTAACATTTATTTTATCATATAATACCGAATATCTTCCCATTTTCATTCAATGATGCTAGATTCTAATGCGAGAGACATCCATAAGTGCTTACAGAATTCCATGCTATGTCATCTCTATTACCCTTGTCTTCCTTCTTTTTTTGATGAAACATTAATTGAAGACGATCTTGAAAGGAACGTCATTGTTTCACTCACCAAATCCACTTATCGCAATATTCCTTCAATTATAGTTTCCAAGATACTTATGTTGATGATATTTTTTGGGGTGTCACCATAAGTGGCTTTGTTAATGATCATTAAAGGCCTTCAATGACCTTTTACATCACCAAAGTTGTTGAAACATTAGATTGGCAAAAACCTTAAAAGGAACATTGATGTTTTAGTGACCAAAACCACTTATATTGGCAGTCCTTTAATGAATGTTACCAAATAAGCTTATGTTGATAATACTTTGTTGGGTGTCACCATAAGTGGATTTAGAGATGATTACTAAAGTCCTGTCATAGGTCTACGTGTCACCAAAGGCCATTTTTATAGTCGTGGATATTGAATAACTCTGGCATCTTCTTATCCTCATTCTGACTACAACCAGCCATGGTTACTTCTCTCTATAGAGTAGTGCAACTCACTTTCCCTTTCATGTTTAAGGTGTTTTGCACCTTTTCCTTAGCTGCTAGAGTAATCAAGGCCTTCTTCTTCTTCTTTATTTGAAATTTTTTGGGGTTCTTTTAAAGAGGTATTTTCCAACAATACACCTATGTAAGTTTGTTATTTTCACAAGACTAAGATTGTTTAGAATAGGGAATGGACTCTGATGTCACTATTGCAATCTTCTTCCCATTTCATTTCTTCTTTCCTTTCCCTTTATTTTTTTGATGGGATTCTTATTTATTATGTGTACCAAGGTGTTTATTTTCCTTGATTCCCTTAAGTTAATATGCTTCTATGTCATCTTCATCATTTGTCTTAAGAGAAACAACATTAACTAATGCCAAATTTGTGGTAGTAATGCACCTATGCATTTAATTAACATTTATGGACTCTTCATAGATATTCCTAGTTGAACAACTCTCATCTTGAATTTAATAGTGGACCCTTGCATAAATATCCATTTCATTTTCCTAAAGTATTTCTATATGATTTGATGTTGATCTTGATACCCAATTGGATATAAAGTTCCTTAATAAAGTCTTTGAGCACTTCACAATTAGTCAGTGGTGGCTTATTCTCCAATTCCCTACTTGTTGCATCACTATCTCACCTTGCCAAAGTATGCACTACAACAGAATACCCTTTTACGGGCGATTTGGATTGAGGTGGTTTTGCTAAGGCCCCTCCCCCCCCAAAAAAACAAAATTAGTTATTTGTGGGAAGCTCTTCAGAAACCCCCTCAAAAGTCGTGATAATTGGACTTTTGGGGGTGGTTTTTAAAAAACCAGCCCCAAAATTCTAATTCTAAGGAATTTGGGGGTGGGAGAAAGTTAGAAAGACACCCCCCCTCCCCTTAAGGTGTTTTTGAAGGTGGTTTTTAAACCCTCCCCGCCCCCCCCCCCCCCCCCCTAAAAAATAAATTGAGAATTAGTGTAATGTCCCCAAAAATTGAAAAATAAAAAGTAAAATTTAATAGGCTAGTCCAGACTACCTATGCTGGACATTAATGGAACTTTGTAGAATGTTTCATACTCTGATTGTACTGTTGTATTGTCGTAATTTTTTCTTCCTTCCTGCTTCCATATTTCTCGATCTAGTTGTTACTATGTTACTTATGTTGTCGTCATGTTGATTACTATTTGTACTATGGTTAAGCATTGATGTGTAAGTTAGTAATTTTATTACATACTTCATTTTTTATAACATGTGCTTATTGTCTTATAAATGATTCTAACTTGACTTTGTTAATGGATAAAAGGGTGGAGTGGAGGTACTAGTTTCACTTGTAACCACTTAAGAGGTAACAATTTCTAGTTCTCACATCAATCTTGCTTAGTTCTGTCGAACTAATGCATTCTTGTCCCATTTGCGTGTATGTGTACTTGGCAACAGAAAAATTGTTTATAAATCTTAACGAGAAGTACTGATCGTTTTGGTCACTAGCGCTCGCATTTGCAGATCTATCTTAGTGACATTACACTAATTTTTGTTATTATCGTTATGGACTTTATGATAGTGATGGGGTCACTACTGCACTTATTACATGCATGACACAGACTTATTATTTATGTGACACTTATTTTCCATGGTGTAAAAGCTTACAACTTGTTCATTCCCTAACATATTCTTAGTATATGGTTTTAAAGTTGGTAATATAATTGCAAAAACATTGGCTTAAATACTCCATGGCATATTTCATATGCCATGGAATTAGGGATTAAAGCCTAAGTTATTCGATGCATGAATGGGTTTATGCTATTCGCAATGGTTTTGGGACAAGGTTTAATGACATGAGCAGAACTATGGGTTTGTGGGTTTTTGTAAATGATATTGGAGGCCAGGTTGGCGACATAAATGTGCCTTGGGAAAGGTGGCAACCCAATTCAGGGCTTGGTTCATTTGTTAGTTTGGCTCATTCACAGCTTTGCTTCTTGTGCTCTTCTCTTGCATGGCTGAAAGAGGTGAAACGACGAAGGCTTAACAGGTAAGATGGTAGTTTTGTTTCGCAACATCATGTTCTTGCTTTAATTTGATTACTTGCATACTTCTCATTGTTTTTTTTTTCTATGGTTGCAGGATACAGGGTGTGGTGAAACGAGATTGGGTCCCTGCTTGTGGGCAAGGTCGTGGGAAAATCTATACCCATTCGGGTAAGCCTACGATACAAGTGTTTACTTGTCCCCTTTTAGCTTCGTGGTTATGAATGAGTTGTCAGTCATTGTATGTTGGATTTGCTTGAGTCTGGTTTCTAATGGATGCGTTTTGGGTTGGGGTTTGACTATAACTTAAATGAGCTCTACGTTTTGTAATGCAACATGCTTGGGGCTTTGTTGTTGGGGTTTTAATTTCCTTCAGGCCTAAGCTTGAAATGTAATTGGGTTTATTAAATGCATGCTCAGTGCAGCAAAAAGGTCTTGGGTAAATTCTCGACAGACTTTGTGTAAATAATGTTTTGATAAGGGTACTGGCAATGGGCAGCACCATTGCTGGAAATGGTGCAAGGCCAAAAGTAAACGACTGTGTAAACTCTTTAATGATTTTATATACACTGTGTTTAAATAAAAATATGCTGTATTAATTTTGATGGTTATTATTCTGTGGACTATGTTGATTCGCATTTGTTGTATGTGTTAGTTGTGTAGATGAAATGGGGGTTGTATGTGTTGTAACCCTACGACTATCAGTCGTCGATGTTCGTAAACGTAGACATGGTTGTAATATTTGGAAATGTTAATCATTATAATTTGTTGGATATGTAAAAGGCCAAGCTCCATAGATTATAGGGTGTATATTTTTATTTGGGTCTTTCAACCACTGTGTAGAGAGTTTGTGTTCTAGTTTTATCCTACATATAAATAATATAGCATGGCTTTGTAAAATGTTGATAGACCCTCTAGGATTCGATCATGGGTCGTTTACTATGATGTGGGTTTAATTTATAACGATATGATTTGGGCTTTAATTTCCGCAATAATCGATCCCGTGACCTCTGTGCAATTATGCTTGTGTTAAATGAATACTGTAAATGATAGTAATAAATTGTGAACCATTAGATGGTCTCAATACCTGGTCTATAGCTTTGATTTATGAAAATGTTTGTTTTAAAGAAGAATGATTATGTTTATACAGAACCTAAGAGGTCTTTGCTGATTTTTATCTTAGCTTTAATATTTGAAGTTATGATTATTCTTAGATGTAGAATATTGAGTTTATCTTATTGCTTAAAATGGGTTAGGGTTCTGTTTAAAGATAAAAATAAAATAGTTTTTTACCTATACACACAGATTTGCTGGCAATATGAAATATGCCAGTGGAGTACAGACGTAAATAAACACACATGCCTTCCTAGGATAGTTCCTAGATCTTACGAACCCAAGTTTAAGCTATAAATGAAAATACATAAGTAAAACTAAAAGAACAAAACCCTTGATAATTCTTACACATCAATTAAATTACAGTCCATGATTTATAATTAAAATGTTAACCCTAAAATAAATTGAGAAGAAAACAGAGATACATAGGGTTAGAAATATAATCTAAACACTTGCATAATCTATCCAGCACTCATTCTAGATAATGAAATAGGAAGTCAACGACCTCATACCTGAAAAGCGAATCTCTTCTAATGGCTGAAACCTACACACTCAGTTACCCAACATTAACAATTCACAAGCAGATTTGACCTCTTTATAGATGACTGAATAACTTGGGAACTACCACGTTGCACCCAAGCATGACCTGGAACATTTCTTGATTTTAATTCGGATCTACCCAAACTGGTTCCAATATGCAAGTAGCTTAGAGATCCTAAGGTAAGGCTGCCCTAACTAGTATATCATGTCTGTATCAGTTCTCCTTTTTCGTCTTCGTAAAATGTTCTCCAAGAAATCTCTTGAGAATAATTAGGAAAAATAATGACTCCAAAAATATGAAATATCTCCCCAAGCATCTCTTTGGTTTGGGACTTTATAAACAAACTTTTCACTCAAAGGGGCAATTAAATCAAGAATCATTTGATTTCTTGATTTAACCATTTTATTTAATTTAGGTAATTTTCATATTTTAACTTAGGAACTTTTAACTAGTTCCTAATTGGACTTTTGTAGGTATTATAATATTTAATTTCTTTTAGTAATAATAAATAATAGATGAAGCTTTTCATTCTTTCTTACATTATTAATATTATTACTATGCTTACTATTTATACATACCATGTATAAAATATATAATAATATATTATTTGTTAACATTTGTCTTTGGGAATCATATATTATGATCCCTAAACTTATGACACTTTCTTCATTAAGGTCATCAGGTATATGGTTAGGTCTACTAGGCTAGGAAACTCTAAACATCCTTCCATGTTGGATTCCCTCGTATAACATGGTAGTTCTTCACTACTTGATGAGTGTTGGGCTATAGAGCAGACCCGGGTTTTATACCATTCACTTCGCACCAAAAAAAGACCCACATTGTTGGCCCTTTCGGCAACAACCTGCGAGCAGGTTGCAGTCTCACCTAAAACAGCTATGGGTTGCCGCAGAATCAGGTTTCTGCAAGCAGAAGAGGAATATTACTGTACCTTTAGCCTTTAGCAAATTATAATCATATAACACAAAGCTTAGACAATCACATATATAAATTCGCAGTTAGATAAACAAACAGTGACTTGCTTAACCCTTACTGGGAATTCACAACGAAGCTAGTATTTTAGCAGTGATCTTACTTATCAGATATATATATTTATCAATGCATAAAAGAACATGACAGAAACAACACAAAGAACCACAACACCAGATATAATGTGGTTCACCCCCAGTGTAGGGGTTACATCCACAGAACTATGTTTTATTCAACTCTTTACAAAAACCAGAGTTCTGATCTAAGCACTCAGCTGCAGATCCCTTCGAGTCCTCAAATCTGTGCACACAGCTACAGGCCTCTGCGCACACAGCTGCAGATCTTCTTAATCACCCAAACCCTCTGCGCACACAGCTGCAGAGGTCATCCACGCACACAGCTGGGACTTAACCTTTCTTACAAAATAGCCTTAGCTTCGCATCAATTCATCTTACATGAAAATCCTAACCTTACTTCTTTACACGAGTGCCTATTTATACAGCGCACTACTACAAAACCATGGACTTAAACCATGGAAACCCCGAAACCCTAAAACCTAGACTTAAACCATGGGTTTATTACAAAGAGAGGGCTTTGAATCAACCCCAACACCCCTAAGACTATTTTGAGTCGTAACTCCGCTTACAAACTCCTACAAACCCATGGAGTTACCCACCTTAAGGACCATTAGGGTGCACGCCCCAAATGGCCCTTAAGACTCACCAGTGTCCTGTCCTGAGGCACTCATCTGCTTGCTCCTTTCCTTCGTAATATTTATGCTGATTAAGGCCTTATGGATCTATCAGCGACCCCATCCTTCGATCTACTTGCCGAACATTTGACCATCCACAACTTAGGGTCCCCAGAATTGAGTGTCAAGATGCATAAGGCAAACAGCTGCCTTGGTTCTGCCAAACCAGGGGGGTACATCTTGGGATGTTCCTGAGTTTTTCCATGAGGACCGGTGATTTTCTTCGTGCGGCTTAGAGTGCACTTCTGCCTTTCTTCCATCCTCTTAGAGTGAACTTCTACCTTTCTTTGTGCCTTGGTCGAACATGGCTGCACGGGTGGATTGCTCAAAAGGTTTTGTAGACCTCTCTCTCTGAACTCTTGTAATAACTCATGGACTTCATGATCATTCGACATGGTTCTAACTGAACAAACTCAAAGAAATGCCCAATGCAGTTGTTGCAGGCCAATGTAGCATCTTATAGAATCCCGCAATAGAATCTGTCATCATGGTACATTAATGACACCGAATATGAAGGAGTGCCAGAAATCCTGTCCACACGGCACCGGATTTTCCCAAAATCTCATCATTACAAGCAGTTAGGGCAATTTTCGTGCCGGCGCCGCCAATTCTAGTGTGTCCCATCCATCACATTTTAGGCTACGACACACCTTTTATCTTCAACATACCCACTAACTTTAGCTTCACCTTGATAAGTACCTTCGAGACAATATTAACCTTCGACCCTTCCTAACCCACGTAGTACCCAAACTTCAACCTTCGAATTCTAACAGTCTTCCACACTTCGTAGCTTTGAGGATAGCTTCATTATAGTCTAACACCCAATATCAACTGTTCTTGGTACTTAGACTTTCCTTCTTGGTGTTACTTCTAATTAGGAGGTCCCGACCTATCCCTATACTTCTTTAAATGACTGCCATTTACCATAGAAGGTAAAATTTCTCCATTCAACTTAGCTAACTGGACTATGCCACCATCAGTAACTTTCTACACTATGTACGGTCCTTTCCAATGTGTCTTGAAGTTACCTGGGAATTTCATGAATTTGCTGTCATATAAGAGCACAAGATCACCCTATTGGAACTGCTTCTTCTTGATGTGTCTATCATGCCATGCTTTTTCTAGATCTTTTTGCACTTGCTGCTAGAACCCTGCAATAAATATATCCTCTTCAAGTTCTAGTATCTTTGTCAGCCTTTCTGTCACTATAGCTGGGTCATCCATCTCTGTGAAAGTAGATATTCTGAGGCTAGAAACAATGTACTCCATGGGCATGACTGCTTCTTGTCCATAGACCAACCTAAAAGGTGTATGGCCTGTCAACTTCTTGTAGGTAGTTCTATAAGCCCATAGTACTGCTGGAATTCTAAGATCCCAGTCATTTCTGTTAACATTGCAAGCCTTTGTCAGATCATGTTCAAGGATTATAGGCAGTACTCTTCTGATGATACACCTGAAATTCTTCAGTCAATACTTCAATAGTCTTATTTAGAAAATGTGATCCTTGATCACTCATAAGAACTCTAGGACACCCAAATCTGGACAAGATGTTATCAAAGATGAACTTCGCAGCTGTAGCAACACTACAGTTCTTGACTGGTTAAGCTTCATCCCAACCAGTAAGGTAGTCAGTTGCTATAATAATGTATCTTGCTCTTGACTTCTTCGCAGAGGGATTGATAGGGCCAACAAAATTAATAGCCCACTTGTCAAATGCTTGTAAATTTACCTGTGGGGCTAGAGGCATCTCATCCCTCCTGGATGGTTTTCCTATCCTTTGATAGATGTCGCAGCTGTGGCAATATTCTCTTGCATCCTTGTGAATTGTGGGCCACCACAATTCGGCTGTCAAAATCTTCTGTGCTGTAGCTTTTCTTGCATAATAACCTCCTACCGCTCCGGAGTGTGCCTCAACCAAAATCAGTGGCTTTTCTTACTCCAAGACACATCTGCGCAGTATTTCATCTGGTCCCATTTTATACAGTTGTCCTGCTATTAGGGTAAAATCGGCTACTCGAACCACCAGCTGCTTTTTCTGCTGTGTGGTCATCTCAGCGGGTGGAAAACTTGTAGACAAATACTGAACAATATCCTAAAAATATTCATCAACCATATGGATGGCAAACAACTGGGCATCAGGAGGACCTTCGTCCAAACTGGTGGGTTCTTCTCCCGACTCGAGCCTCGACAAGTGGTCAGGTCCTAGGTTAAGTCTTCCAGGTTTAACTATGATCTCAAAGTCATATTCCTGAAATAGAATCAACCATCTGCATATCCTTCCACCTATGTTATAGCCCAAAATGACACATCTCTTCCTGTGACCACTTTCCCATGATTTCGTCACATGTCGGTACTTCATGAAAGTCACTGAAAGTCACGGTAAAAACACCTATCTTGGAGGACCCATATCTTGAGTTCTGTAACTTCGTTTGACCTCATTTATGCACCGTTGGAAAGGTATTTTAGTTGGCTAAAATTTTCCAGAAGACACCAAAGTCTAACAATGCCTAGAAATACCCTTAAAATGTGTTTTTTGTCTATACGCGACCTGCCTTAAGGCAAACCCGCGTATGATACGCGAATTTCTCTATATGATACCCGCGTATGCCTTATATACGCTACTTTCTTTATTAGCAACCCGCGTATGACACGCGACCTTTCTGTAGAGCAACCTGCATGTATTTTTCATGTACGCGAGTGTCCAGTTATGCAATCCGCGTATGCCTCATTAAAATATAAAAACACGCCTTTTGAGTTAGTTTGGGTAGTTATGCAACTGACTCCTTCAGTTGTAACCACTTTGGCTTCGCCCCTAACTCTTCCTTAGCATATAAATAGAGGTAGGGAGGTTCATGAAAGGGGGACTTGGAATTTATGCATTGTTATGCTGGCGGAATCGGGACTCTCTTTGCCCACACCTTTGCCCTGGAGGTCTTCCCCTTGTGTTGCAGATCTTGGAGGCTGAGTTCTTTAGAGAAGAGAAGCAGCAGATCCAGATCAAGGTTTCGTGAGGTGCCAAACTTGAAGAGCAGGTATATTTGTACTTGTTTTCAAGATTAATAAAGATGTGATGTCCTTCTTCTTCCCAAATCATTGTTCAATGTGTTATTGAATCTACGTTTCTGATCATATGATGATGTTATTCAGATCATTTGTTTATGTTTATTTGATTATCATTGTCTTATATGTGGTCATAATGGTTTGAGGAAGGTATAACTTGTTTTACAGGTCTCTTGGAGCGAGAGGAGCAAGAAGAGGATTGAAGAGAAATCTTGGACCAGCCTTCAGTTAATCAGGTGTGGATCTTTCTCATCTCTGAAACTTGATGTTATATGCTTGCTGAACATTGTGCATCTCTCTTTCAACCCCAGTACATTGATGGCCTCTTAAACCCTAGCCATAGGATACTTTCCTTTACAATAGAACTGGCGACTCCGCTGGGTATTGCCTTGTCTGTTTGGGGTTTTTCTCTTGATTTCTTTCAGCTTTTGCATTTTTTCAGGTCCTTCTTGCCACTTAGGAACACTTTATAATTCTGATAGCACACTTCCTCTGCCTTCCTAAGGCAGCTTTTGACCTTTTTTGGGAGTTTTTCCACCCATACCCGTGTGCCCCTAAAACAGTTTTTTTCTCATTTTTTGTGGTTTTTCTCCTGTTTGTGGGCTGATTGGGTAGGTATTTTAGGGTCCTCTCCAGGTGCATGACTCTAGGGAGTTAGTGTCATCCTATTTGGTTGTTCCTTATCTATGTGGTAAGCCTTTTATTGCATTAGGGTTTGTCCTTTGCTTTTTCCCCCATCTCCTTTGCTTGGTTTTATTTTTGGCCTATGTTTTTGGTCAGCCTCTGGTAGTGATCTTTGGTTGATTTCAGAATCTTGTTGGTGCTGGTTTCCTTCTTCTTTTGTTGGTTAACTTCACCATGCCCAAATAGTTGACTTGTCTCTTATGCAAGCCTTTATTCCAAGTAGGGTTTATGCTGACTTTAGTTCAATCTAGAGTTTGTTTGGTGGTTGTACAGCAAAGTCCCTTTTGCTTTGTTCTTTTTATCTGCATGCTTTGCTTTGTAGGTAGCTTTTCTTTTGCATTTATAAAAAAAAATTAAAAAGAACCTATACTTGTTTTTGTTGCATGCCCCCCCACCTCTTTCTTTGGCTTGAACTTGTTGGACAAGGTACTGAGCAGCCTTTGTTTGTAGGTTTAGATTGATTCTTGGAACTTCTTGACCTTTGTTTATGTCAGTCTTTTTGCTCAGTCTTTTCATTCCAAAGTTGTTGTCTTGTTTACCTTTGTAAGCCTTCCTTTCAAGAGAGGTTGATATCTAACTTTAGGGAGACCTAGAGTTTGTTTGTGGGGAGTAAAGTAGTTGTCTATTTGCTTTGCTTACAGTACTTGTTTGCATTAGTTCATAGGCTGATTTTTTCTTTTGCATTTATAAAAGAAAAAGACAAAAACATATGTTTGCTTTATATGCATATAGATTAGGTTTTTAGTCTAGATTGCATAGCATATCTTTGTTTTTGGAAAAATATAAAAAGAATTTTGTTATTTTTGGCTTTCAAGTTTCTATTGAAAAAGAAATATAAAGAGAATAGTTTTTTCTTTTTGCATTTCATTTCTCTTTGCTTAGTCATTTTGTTTCAATTTTGAGTCAAAACACCGCATAAGTTTCATGCCATTTACCCTCTGACTAAAAACAGCCCTTAAAATAAACGATATAATTTTAAAATTTGATAGTAAGTTTTATTTTATAGGGTCATACACCAACTAGCTTAGGCTAGACTTGTGGGATAGGGAGTTTAAACTCCCCAGAAGTGTTAAATTTTAGACGTAGTTGGCCTATCACCAGGTAAATCCTTTTCTACATTGATTGTATCTGGGAAGCTCCTCTCAAACGGGAGTTAAGCACTAGGCCGTGTGGAGGCTTGGACAGAGGAGATAACCCACCGAATCCTTGTCAAAACGTAACCCAGGACTTTTACGCATCTGGGGATTCTGTCCTAGACAGAGTTTTGGGCTCAGCTACCCTGCCCATGCGTACGAGTTCGGTTGACGACTGTCCCCCCAGACTGTTGGTGTAGTTAAGGTAGCCTCTAGTCTCTTTGACATATAGGGTTCATACACAGGTACACTGGAAGGTTATTTCTGGTTGACCTTGGACGGGCTTGGAAGGTAACCCCGATAGAAAGTGTGGGAGGGTGGTGGGTGATTCCTCCACTTGTGCCTAAGAACATCTACACGGGATGCCAAGTAACTATCTATCAGCTTTCTTCTGGAAAGTATATCTTATACCCGTTTGTCTGCCTGGGCTTTAGGAATTTTTTAGTGAGTGTTGTGTGGTTTGTCTGTACTTAGTGGGCCTTTAGGTGTCTTCTTTGTAATTTTGGTTGACAATCAACCTCAAAATTTGTCTCTTGTTTTGAAATTATGGCTAACACTCCTTTGAACACCAACCAAGAGATCCCCTTGGTGGGAACTCCTTATCCTTTTCCTTTCACAGGGAATGTTGGTGTTCCCTTGATGGCCACCTTGAATCTTCCGGGATTCACCCTAGGGCTACCGGTGTGGTTGTTTTCTACTCCAACTGTCCTGAATGCTCCTGATGCTTCTCAAGTAAGCTCCTTATATCAAGGGCATCAAAACACTGTCTCCCCTTCACCTGTAGTTAGTTCTCCTCCTCCTTCTACCTCATGCGGTGAAAGTAATGATACTAGTAACCGACAGTCTAAAAAGAGTAAAAGAAGGAGGAATAGGAAGAAAGCACATAAGCAAGGGGGCACCCGTTCAACCTCTGCAAGTCAAGTTGAACCTCACCACCCAGCCTCTATTGTTCACACTGGGGGCACCCATCCAACCTCTGCAGGTCATGTTGGATCTAGTCACTCAACCTCTGGTGTTCACGTTGAGTGCACCCGTTCAACCTCTGGGTTTCAAGTTGAACCTCCTAATTCAACCTCTGCAAGTCAAGTTGAACCTCACCATCCAGCCTCTGGTGTTCACGCTGGTGGGATCCTTCAAACCTTTCCAGGTCATGTCGGATCCGGTCACTTAGCCTCTGGTGTTCAAGCTGAGTGCATCCGTTCAACCTATGGTTTTCAAATTGAACCCCCCCATCCAACCTCTGTTGTTCAAGTTGGATCCATCCATCCAGCCTCTGGTGATCAAGCTGGTGGGATCCTTCCAACCTTTCCAGGTCATGTCGGATCCATTCTTTCAGCCTCTGTTGTTCACGTTGAAGGCACCTGTTCAACCTCTGGTGTTCAAGTTGAACCTACCCATTCAACCTCTGCAAGTCAAGTTGATATTCACCATTTAGTATCTGTTGATCATGATGGTAGGATCCTTCCAACCTTTTCAGGTCATGTCGGATCCGGACACTCAGCCTCTAGTGTTCACGTTGAGTGCACTCGTTCAACCTCTGGTGTTCAAGTTGAACCTCCCCATCCAACCTCTGTTGTTCACGTTGGATCCGTTCACCCAGCCTCTGTTACTCAAGCTGGGGGCACACACTCAACTGCTGCAAAGCATGTTGATCGTAACCATTCAGCCTCTGTTGTTCATGTTGATGGTGCCCGTCCTACCTCTGCAAGTCAAGTTGGACCTAGTCTCTCGGCCTCTGCAAGTCATGTTGGGGGTAGTCTTTTAGCCTCTGTGGTTCAAGCTGAAGACAATCTATCAGCCACTGCGAGTCATGTTGACACTGTTGACAAGTATACCCATTCAAAACACAAGCTCAAGTTTCCTTGTAAGCTTTGTGAGGGAGAGCACCTTACTTATAAATGCCCTTCTATTGCAGAGGTGCGAAGAGTTTGGATTCATGGTCATCCCATTTTTGAACATTATGGAGTCTCTCAACAACCAGCCTCTCATAGTGAGGTTGGACCCAGTCACCCAGCCTCTGTGGTTCATGCTGGGGGAAAACTCTCATCCTTTGCTAGTCATGTTGAGAGAAAACAGTCATCCACTGCTAGTCATGTTGACTCAGTTGAGAAAACTGGTCGTTCGAAGCATCATCTTAAGTTCCCTTGTGTGCTATGCGAGGGAGATCACCTTACTCATCTGTGCCCTGCTATCCCAGAGGTGCGAAGAGTGTGGTCCAAGACTCATGGATTTCATTCTTCTGAACACCCTATAGTTTCTCAACATCCTACTCAACCTTTGGTTGATCAAGTGGTCGAACAAATCTCATATTTGGTTGATCCCACTCTTCTTTCGGAGAGTGCTCCTCACGTGATTGAACCAATGTCATCTTTGGTCGATCCCACTCTTCTTTCGGAGAGTGATCCTGATGTGATTGCACCAATGTCATCTTTGGTCAATCCCACTCTCCCTTTGGAGAGTGACTTTCACAAAGCGGTTAAATTGATTCCAGTATCGATCAATCCCACTCTTCCTTCGGAGAATGAAGTGTCTACTAGTCGCATTTTCTTCACTGCCAGTTCAGAACTTACTGAACAAGGGGGCACTGAACTTGTTTCGGATCAACCCCCACCAAGCCCTCGGATTGCTTCCTTTGATTGGGATAGCCTAGTTGAGCCGCGCCTTCCTTCCGCTGCACCTTTTCAGATAAAGGTCAAAGTTGAACCTTATACGGTTGCTCGTTGTATTGTTGATGAAGGAGCCTCAATTAGCATTTTGTCTGCTTGTGCTTGGCGAGGGATGGGATCTCCCAGCCTTGTGTCGACTGCTAGTCAGTTACTGGCGTTTGATAGACGAACTTGTGTAGCCTTGGGAATTCTTGCTCAAACACTTGTTACTTTGGGTGGGAAGACCGTCTTAGTTGAATTCATGGTGATAGAAGACCCCTTGGACTTTAATATGCTCCTTGGACATGATTATGTCTATGCCATGCAAGCTGTGGTGTCAACATTCTTTCGTGTGATGTACTTTAATCATGGTGAAGAAATTGTCACTATCGATCAGTTGGATTTTCTTGATCCTTCTCCTGACCCAACTAGAGACCAAGTCTTTCCTTTATTGGTTCCCAGAGTTTCTATAGACACCACCCCACCACAGGTGAACTATGTGGCCTCTTGTCCTTTGTATTCAATTGCTACTGAGAAGCAGCCTTTGTTTTCATGCTTACCTTCTTGGGACTTGGTCCCCACAGTTGAACAGGTGAGTCATCCTATACAGACTGTGGAGCCTGTTCTCCAATATGTTGATCCATTTGAAAGTTTAGACATGTGTCCTATCTCGGATGATCTCCTTCCTTTGGATGAAGTCTTCCTAGAGTCTTTGATACAGTATGAACTTCTTTTGGATGTTGGTTCAGTTGTGATTAAGTCTAACCCTGATTTGCCTAGTAAGTCTGACCTTTCTTCTTATGTTGGTCTTGTTGAGTCTTTTGACTTTTCCGTTGAACCGCAAATCAGTGATCCTGTTGAGTTTGATATTTCTTATGAATTTTTCGACTCCTTGGATATTGAGTTTGTTCCTATAGACTCTATCTCCCTTGTTGATTTTTGCTCTCCTTCTGAGGTTGATCTTATTGATTATAAACCCTCGAGCCTTGGTTCTATAGAATCTTCTTCGGTTGATTCTTCCTTGACTTTACCTTTTATAGAGGATAGCAAAGTCACATGTGTTTCTTCTAAAGTGACTTGCATCGGATCTTTTCTTCTGAATACGATTATGATGTTGTTGTTTCTTAGAGACATGATTCTTAGTTGGATTCACAACTGTTTACTGGCCTCACCTTGTTGTTCAAGTTGTAATTGCATTTGCATGTGCCCTACTCGCGCTTATGAGCCTGATGTCGGCTTCCACGCTTTTAGCTCGTTGTATAAGTCCTCATCTTTGTTCTCACCGCAGCTTAGCCTTGTATCATTTTACCTTTGCAATTTGACACCCTTTACCTTGAGGAGACGTTCCCCGAGTGTCCTTATCTTGCTCATTTTCCTTGCATTATGCATAGGTTTGTTCCTTGCGCTTGGAACTAGTTTATCCTATCTATGACACTCGTCTCCTCGCATTTAGAGCATTCTTTCTGCTCTCCTTCGAGCTCGTTAAAAACAGTAAGGAGGCCGCGAGTTGACTTTTCCGGACTCGTTAAAACTTCACGGGAAAGATTATGAGTTTCTTTAGGCCCAAGTCTGACTCCTCAAAATAGACTTGACTGCCGAGTAAACTTGTCCATTCAGGCTCGTTAAGAATATGTGAATGGGCATCCACATTGGTGGTAGGTTATCTCTTTCTCGGACCATGTGGAATAATACGAGAAAGGATCACTCTCCTTTCTTCGAAATTGAGAAGAGTATTCTTAGGCATAGGTTTATCTCTTTTCCGGACCCGAGGAACTAAACTTATGGAAAAGGAACCCCCAGTATGAGCTTAGTTTTCTCTTTTTCGTGCTCTAGACCAAAACATGAAAAAGATTCCGAGTGTACTTTATGTCTTTGTCATGCTCGTTAAACCCTAAAGAACAAAGCATCGAGTTTATTGTTGTAAGCTCCATTTCTCGTAATCAAATGGATCTTTTCGAGTGATCTTGCCTTCCTTCACACTCGTAAAACTCAGGCTATATGCTCCTTTTGAAGGAGCGTTGCGTAGGTGGTAATTTAACCTTTTTCGGACCTTCCTGACTAAGTACGAAAAAGCTGCGCCTTTTCTTCTTCGGAAGTTAAGAGAGTTCTTCTGTTGTTTGTTTTATACTTTTTCGGCCTCAGGAGACTAATTGTACGAAAAAGGACCCCCCAGGAGTCTTCTTTGGAGTTTTCAGACTCTCTAAACTATGAAAACACTGTCGAGCATGTAGTAGTTCGGGCTCGTAAAATCCACGAATTAGTGCTTTATCAAGCATTCTTCTTTCTTTTCTTCGAGCTTGTCAAAAAATGAAGATGGTCCCGATTTTACTTTCTTGGACTCGTTAAACCTTTACAAGAAAGAAGGGAAGGGGAAGGGTTATTTCCATGTCTTTTATATCATGGAAGCAAGTCTTGTTTCCTTGAACAAAGCACCAGTTTTGATTCTATCAATAGTTGGGTCCTAGTATTTTGACCTTATCCTGATTCAAAGTTTCTTACTCCTCCAGTTGGTATTTTTTCCAATTATATGGGGAATCTGTCAATGTCTCCTACATTGTAGATTTGTTTCGTTGGTCTTATTTCATGTCAAAAGCTGCCTAAGTCACTTTTGTGTCATGCTCACTGTTCAAGAATTAAACCTTTGTCAGCCATTCTGCAGTTGCCTTGACCTTTTGTATCGACCATTCCCTGGTATCAGTTCATTACATCATGTCTTCAGTGGTCCTTTTTGTGAAATTCAGTACCAATTCCAGATCCAATTAGTCTTGGAGTTACCTCGTGTTGGATGATGAAGGATGCCTTAATGCCTTCCTTCCAACGGATCTCTTCCTATCGACTGCAACACATCTTGCTCTGGGGATGAGATTTAGAGTTCTATGACAGTACCTTGGGAATTGTTGTCCTCAATGGCAATTTCCCTCGCTATTGGGTAGTTGGGAATACCTTAATGTCTCCTACTCGATAGATTCTTCAAGTGTTCGACTTCAAGTCCTTGTATTCACACTTGTTAGAATGTACTAGGTACCTTGGGGACCATTTTCATTAATGGTGGTTTCCCTCGCGTTTGTTAACGGTTTTCATTATTGACTGGTAATCAAACGACTTCCTCCATGTTCGACTTCAGCTCCTTTATTCGCATGGTTAGGATTTGTACCTTTTTGGGGCAGTTTGGATTGAAGACCTTGGGCTGACAATAGCATTGTCATCTTTTGCTACTGCCCAAGCTGCGCAAGAACTTGTTATATTTTATATGACATTTTGCTGAGACATAGATCCACCTTGTATTTTTGTGGCTATGATCGATTGTTGAGCATGGATCCACCTTGTTCATTTGTGGCCATGGCTCCTTAGATTTGATATGGCGCCTTTTTGCATATTGAGCGACCATGATAGTTCATCAGTTATACATATGTTGGATCCGCCTGTATCTTTATGGCGATGATTTGTATATGGACGTGTATATCCCAGAGATCAGTTTTTCTGACATTTATCTCTCTTTCAGGTACCTTCACTCGAGCCTTTCGATCTTGGCTTCTCTGCTCTATCCATACTCAGCTGTTTCCTTTATAATGTATTTCAGCTATCGTCTTCCCCTCTAACCTCACACATTAGGGGGCATCTGTTATAGCCCAAAATGACACATCTCTACCTGTGACCACTTTCCCATGATTTCGTCGCATGTCGGTACTTCATGAAAGTCACTGTAAAAACACCTATCTTGGAGGACCCATATCTTGAGTTCTGTAACTCTGTTTGACCTCATTTCTACATCGTTGCAAAGGTATTTTAGTTAGCTAAAATTTTCCAGAAGACACCAAAGTCTGAAAATGCCCATAAATACCCTTAAAATGCGTTTTTTGTCTATATGCGACCTGCCTTAAGGAAAACCCGTGTATGATACGCGAGTTGCTCTATATGATACTCGCGTATGCCTTATATATGCTACTTTCTTTATTAGAAACCCGCGTATGACACGCGACCTTTCTGTAGAGCAACCTGCATGTATTTTTCGTGTACGCGACTGTCCAATTATGCAATCCGCGTATGCCTCATTAAAATATAAAAACACGCCTTTTGAGTTAGTTTGGGTAGTTATGCAACTGACTCCTTCAGTTGTAACCACTTTGGCTTCGCCCCTAACTCTTCCTTAGCATATAAATAGAGGTAGGGAGGTTCATGAAAGGGGGACTTGGAATTTATGCATTGTTATGCTGGCGGAATCGGGACTCTCTTTGCCCACACCTTTGCCCTGGAGGTCTTCCCCTTGTGTTGCAGAGCTTGGAGGCTGAGTTCTTTGGAGAAGAGAAGCATAAGATCTAGATCAAGGTTTCGTGAGGTTCCAAACTTGAAGAGAAGGTATATTTTTACTTGTTTTCAAGATTAATAAAGATGTGATGTCCTTCTTCTTCCCAAATCATTGTTCAATGTGTGATTGAATCTCTGTTTCTGATCATATGATGATGTTATTCAGATCATTTGTTTATGTTTATTTGATTATCATTGTCTTATATGTGGTCATAATGGTTTGAGGAAGGTATAACTTGTTTTGCAGGTCTCTTGGAGCGAGAGGAGCAAGAAGAGGATTGAAGAGAAAGCTTGGACCAGCCTTCAGTTAATCAGGTGTGGATATTTCTCATCTCTGAAACTTGCTGTTATATGCTTGCTGAACATTGTGCATCTCTCTTTCAACCCCAGTACGTTGATGGCCTCTTAAACCCTAGCCATAGGATACTTTCCTTTACAACAATCTAGCATAGGCTTGTTAACCAAATACTTAAAAGCAGAATGGTCAGTGAACATCTTAGAATGAGATCCTAATAGATAATGTCGAAACTTCTGTACTGCATACACCATAGCGAGACATTCTCGTTCTGTTGTAGTATAATTTTTCTCTGCTGCGGACAATTTTCTACTTGCAAAAGAAATAGGGTGATCGATATTACCTTCACCTGACTGACCCAACACTATACCTAGAGCAATGGAGGATGGATCGACATGTACATGAAACCTTTTAGTCCAGTCAGGGAATACTAAGATAGGGGTAGTGACCATATTTTCCTTCAACATATCCAAGCTTGCTTGGCACTCAGGTGTCCACTTGAACTTAATATCTTTCTTCAACTACTTTTCCATCGGAGCGGTAATCTGAGCATAGCCTTTGATGAATTTCCTGTAATATCTAGTGTGACCAAGCATAGTGTGAAGTTGTTTAATGGACTTCAGAGGTGGCAGGTTCACAATAATAGCTATCTTCGCAGGATCCATCATCAATCCTTGCTTACATACAATGTGTCCAAGTAGAATTCCAAAAGGTGCACAAAAGATACACTTTTTCAAGTTCAAGGAAATATGGTGCTGTATACACTTATCCAACATAAGTCTTAAACTAGTTATATGGTCTTTTAGTATCCCAAAGATAGTCCAATCATCAAAATAAAATTCTAAGAATTTATGTATAAATTCCTTAAATGCAGAGATGACTACTCTAGAAAACATAGCAGGTGCATTCTTCAACCCAAAGGGCATAACTATATACTGAAAGGATCCCATTTCTGTAGCAAACATTGTCTTATGTCGATCCTCTGGAGCAATTTTGATCTGATGGTAACCTGAAAATCCATCAGGAAAAGAGTACACTTCTTGACCCTCGAAATTGTCTAGCACTTCATCTGTAAATGGGGTGGGGAAAGGATCATGTAGACAAGCATCATTTAGCTTCCTCAAATCAACACAGATTCGGATCTCACCCTTAGTCTTCTTCTCTTGCACCACCATAGGACTGACCCACTCGGATTCTTCAACAGGCTCAATGATTCTTGCAGCAAGCATCTTATCTAGCTCCACCCTAACTTTTTCCTTATACTTAGGGTTCAACCTATAAGGGCATTGTTTCACAGGTTTCGCATCAGGTTTCAACGGGATCTTTATCACACCGATATCACCAAGGATACCTTTCATCTCTGAGAACTTCGTCGGAAATAGGTCCTGATATTCATGGAGGATTTGGGTCACTTTGTATACCATCTCTTCATCGCAATAATCTCCAATGGTAGCGTACTTAGGTTGTTCTTTTGATCCAATGTTAACGGTCCGCGTCTTCAGGGGCTGAGTCACTTAAGGTGCTTTGACTGCTGGTCCGTGTACTTCACAATGTCCTTCTGACTAAGGAATATCAATATTACGTGGATCATCATCCTCATCAATTGCGAGGTTGTAACATTCTACTACATGAGCTTCTTGTGTTTTCCAATCAGGTCGGTATTCTACTACTTCTTGATCATCAAATACCTTAGTATGGATCAACATGATAGCTGCATCTAAAGCTGGACAAACTTCATTAGTGGAAAAGGTAAGCACAAAAATATCAACAAGACAATCCCGACTTATAGTATCCTGGCGAAGCTCAGCCTCCGCGTACCGATTCCTTGCTATCGTTTCTAGAGTATGCACAAATCTATGTACCCATTCTTCCTGAGGTACATACTTCCACGCTTCGTAGCATTGTGCCAAATGTTCCTGGGGGCTAGAATTTCCATCAAACCTGCTTCGCACCTCCTGGGGCTGGTCCATAAATCTCAGGTGAAGGAGCTTCTGATAAGCTTCCCAACTAGGAATGTTCATCTTATGGCCATTCCACCATCTGGCTACTGTGGCTCTGAATATTGAAGCTAGAGTCTCCATTTTCTATGAGTATGGTATCTTTTCTGAGAATTGTTCAATAAACTGTTATGGGTCTGACAAGCCATCAAAAATAGGTAGGAATCTTACCTGTGCACCAAGCCATCTGAGAGACTTGGTAATTCTAGTAGATTTATGTCCATGTAGCTCATACAGTCTGTTCTACCAGTTCTCTAAAACATCATCTGAGTCCATCATACAGGAGCTGTCACAATGCCAATCCATGATACCTTCGGTAGTAGGATCAGCATAATCCTCTTCCTTAGCTGTGATATTATAAATATGATCCAAGACATCCTGATCTTCATCTCTGAGTTGTTCTGTGTACCTTTCTCCTTAAGAAGGGTCCAATGGTATTATGAATCTCAAACCCTTCCCTTCAAAAGTCATCTGTCTCTTCTTAAGGTTAATGACTGCAGCATTTTCCATTGCCCATTCAATTCCTAACAAGGCTGGATACGAATTGCTGTCATCAATGATCTCAATAACTTCAAAGTATGCTAAAGTATTGACCCCATCAATATCTACTGGGACACTAGGGAATCTCCCTAGGGGAACAATCCTCTGCTGATTGGCTGATCTCAAATGTATAGGGGACCAATCAAGGGCAGGTTTTCCCATTTGTTCTTAGTTTTGCTTAGTTAAGACATTTACTTATGATCCTAGGTCCAAGATAACATTAGTCATATCATATTCTCCTATCTGAGCATTCAATCTCATTTCCCTACCAGTTCTTCTGACTCTATTAACAATTTTTTCCTTACCAGCACTTCTCTGAGGTTCGCAAGAAGCAATAACTTTCTGCAATTCATCTAAAGCATTCTGATTCCTTAAGAGTTTCATACAGCTCTGTAAAAAGGAGGATAGTGTACTTACTTTATCCGTCGAAGCTTCTTGCAGCAGCAACTCCTGCTGATGTTGTTGTGCAGATACTACTAATGTGCTTGCTTCAGCAAAATATCTCTTGGCTTCCATGAATGTCTCTTTTTCTCTTTCGATATCAAATGTTGGGACTTTCTCAGGGGCCTTACGAACCCAAGCCTCATCAAGTTGTTTCTCCATATTCTGTATGTGTGTCATAGCTCCACTTCGGGTAACAACATTAATGTCTGGGACTGGTCGTTGGTCCACAGTGATCATATGAATATTCTGAGTAGGAGCACTATTTATTTCTTGAATCTTTGCGATCAGTTGTGGACACTGCTCTATGACATGATCAACTGCTCTGCAATACTGGCATGCCGTAGTGGGATTGTGACAATCTCTAGTTAGATGTCCGACCTAGTTACAGTTGTAACACACAACCTGGCCTCTTCCTCTTCTGGCCATACCACCATGACCACGACCTCCAAAAGCACCTCTAGCAGATGCACCACTGTGGTAACCATAGCCATCATTGCTCTGTCCCTCATTTTGTACCTGATAGGCATCATAGGTTCACTCTCTCATGAGGTCAAAACTGCGACACTCATCTTCATTATGTCCTACAGACTTACAGAATTTACAATAGGGGTTCTTGGGGACTTGAACATACCTCTATCAGCTAATAGAAGATTTCAGGTCGATGCTGGCTAGTTGTTCGACAGATCTCACAATATAGAACAGCAGGGTTGAACAGGTTTGGCGCACCAGTATTCAGGTAATTTCTTACCATAGGACAATGTTCCTTGTCGTGACATTCTGTCGGACATTCTGTCATGACATTCATTTGCAACTGGTTTTTCCTTTCTTCATATCGTGAAGCTACAGAGCCATCGCTGCCAATTGTGCTTGGATTTGAGCGATACAAGAATTATCTTCGACAGGGGCGGTCTCAAGCTTCATCGCAATTTCCAGAGCTTCTTGCTGGTCAGCAACCTTCTGTTGCATGAGTGGAGTTCTGATATGCGGTAGCAATTCTACAATGAACCATTCCTTATGCTACGCAGGTTCTATGGTGAAACTGACTTGGTCTAGTAGAACTTTGAACCTCTAATCAAAGTCCCACACTGATTTGTTGCACCTCTGCTGAATCTCTTTCAACTCAATGATACACTGCGACTCTGATTTCGACTTCTTAAATTCATTTATCATTGCTGCTTTTATATCAGTCAAGACATGGTTCTGAGTGCTGAAAAATTTCATGAACTAGGTCAAGGCGCGGTCTCTAAAAGAAGTAACTAGTTGCGCTCATTTTGTATCTTGATCCGTAATGTTCTTAGCACTCCACACTGCTTCGCATAAAAACCAGAACTGTTCTGGATCCTCTGATCCAGTTCCTTTGAAAACAGGGAGTTTAATATCATCGTTCATGTGGGCCATAGTGGATCTAGGGGGGTTTGGAGGGGGACTGGAAGTAGGCGGGGGGGAACTTACTGGGGCAGAATGACCTGCGACAGGAATACTCAGGCTAGGGTAACTTTCAAACTGTGGCGAGTTCTTAGGGATAATAGGGCTGCGCTGCAGGGTTACCGGAGGGTTTCCAATAGAAGGGGTTTCTTCAGGTTCTGAATCTGTGGGACTGACAGGGGAATACTCAGTATGTTGACCTAGGGAATAGGATCCAAAATCTCTCTTGTACCTTTTTCCACTTTGCAGCAAACCACTTTGCTTGTCAAAGGTGTTTTCAATTGGAAACATAGGTTAGTAATACTAAATCTAATAGTCTGATTCAATGAGAAATATACCTTTTTCAGCTAATAGCATTTTAATTCTCAAACTAAATGAGTTCAAAAACTTACCCCTTGGTCTTTTGAAAAAATGTCGTTCGGCTTCACTAAAGGAAGTACTCGTGTCGATGGCAAACTTCGTCACAAATGCTTCAAGGGTTTGCGTCGTCCAGAAATCAACAGCTCGAGAGATCTCGTTGTTCACCCTTTTCAGTATATTAATTCTTGCGGGGGTCCAAGCAGGAAACTGACCTTCTTGGAAGTTCGTCCTTCTCTCTGTTAACCTGGATACCCACTGGTGCAAATCTATGTGGATACTACCAAAGAAAATTTCATAAACATCACAAAAAACATACCTTTGTAAAAAGTCGTTTGCACTACGACGCTTATCTTTGTTCTCTTGCTCAACAAATTTTAGATAAGTCATATCAAGCCAATCACCGATTTCCTTCATAGAGGGTCTCCAGAACATCGCCCTCGAGGTACGACGTAAACCCCTCTTGAGCAGCTACTGAGTTCAATTGGTAACGGAACCAATTTGTTGGGCTATAGAGCAGACCTGGGTTTTATACCATTCACTTCGCACCAACAAAAGACCCACAATGTTGGCCCTTTCGGAAACAACCTGCAAGCAGGTTGCAGTCTCACCCGAAACAGCTATGGGATGCCGCAGAATCAAGTTTCTGCAAGCAAAAGAGGGATATTACTGTACCTTTAGCCTTTAGCAAATTATAATCATATAACACAGAGCTTTGACAATGACATATATAACTTCGCAGTTAGATAAACAAACAGTGACTTGCTTAACCCTTACTGGGAATTCACAACAAAGCTAGTATTTTAGCAGTGATCTTACTTATCAGATATATATATTTATCAATGCATAAAAGAACATGACAGAAACAACACAAAGAACCACAACACCAGATATAATGTGGTTCACCCCCAGTGTTGGAGCTACGTCCACAGAACTGTGTTTTATTCAACTCTTTACAAAAACCACAGTTCTAATCTGCACACTCAACTGCAGATCCCTTCGAGTACTTAAAGTCGTGCACACAGCTGCAGGCCTCTGCGCACACAACTGCAGATCTTCTTAATCACCTAAGCCCTCTGTGTACACAGCTGCAGAGGTCGTCCATGCACACAGCTGGGACTTAACCTTTCTTACAAAATAGCCTTAGCTTTGCATCAATTCATCTTACATCAAAATCCTAACCTTACTTCTTTACACAAGTGCCTATTTATATAGCGCACTATTACAAAACCATGGACTTAAACCATGGGCACCCCGAAATCCTAAACCTTGGACTTAAACCATGGATTTATTACAAAGAGAGAGCTTTGACTCAACCCCGACACCCCTAAGACTATTTTGAGTTGTAACTCCACTTACAAACTCCTACAAACTCGTGGAGTTACCCACCTTAACGACCATTAGGGTGTGTGCCCCAACAATGAGATACATAAATTGAAGATTTCATTTAATCACTTATAAATAAGTCAGATGAGACCAATATTTACTCAAGTCATTTTCATTCGAGAATCATTAATTCTTTTCAGTAACTTCGAGTGCTTACCAAAGCCCATACTCAATGCTAAAAACAAGGAGTTACAAACTTAGTGCAATTCCAGAGCTCCTTGCTCAACACTAATGTGAGGATGTACTTGTACGATACACCTAGGGATACAATGGCCAAGGATTTGATGTTCAAGAGCTTATGCTCAACATCCACATGGAAGGCTCTAGGGCTTATGTCCAACACTTCCAAATTATATTTTCATGTGTTCCAGAGCTTCATGCTCAACACAAATGTCTGAAAACTCATGTGCTCCAGAGCTTCTTGCTCAACAAAAACCATCAATTTACCCATGTGCCCTAGAGCTCCTTGCTCAACACAAAACATCTCATCAGTCATCTGCTTCAGGGTCCACAGCCAACACAAGTATATTAATTCTTGCACATGATTCAGGAACTAGGAATCAAAATCATTAAAGAATAATTACCAAATACTCATGAATTGGTGTTAATCGGAACCGGAATTGGTTTCCTCTCTGTATATTTAATAAAACAATGAAGGGTTACAATACCAATGCTAAGCAATAGCTCAACTCCATGAAGAATTCAAATACCTAAGGAGACAATTTTGAATTCAGTGAGTGAGTCTAGCTTAACTGACTCTTAGCCATTCAATCACACTCTGTTAAGCACTTGACCAAAACCATAATTGACTCACCAAACCCTAACTAAAGTTAGACTGCAATAAACGACTGAATCTCAACTAAAGGAGATCAAACACATGCCATAGCAAGCCAACCATTAAGTGCTAGTGCTCCATGACTTCAATGAACCCCGATGAGGTTAACTGAAGCTGAACTGACCATCAAAAGTTTGTGGAGGTGCCTTGTTGACTCTAGATCATTAAATAATAATAAATAATCATTAAATAATATATTTAATGACTGGAGGCACCTTAACTGACTGTAACTAACTGGTTGAGCTGATTGTAACCCCCAGTTATCAATTAGGTGCATTAATGTCACACAGATCACCCCCGGAGTGCTCCAGTTAGCCTCCTTGACTGTAGGATAAGGCTAAGTTAGCCTCCTTGATTGTAGGTAGGAGTGGGTGTGACTAGATGATAGCAATTAATGCTCCACTGATGTTAATTAAACTTAGGATAGTGGTTTAACTAGGCCATTTTTACCAAAAGAGTGTGCATGATGGTAAATGTCTCCAACACCCCCCCTTAAGCTATACTCAGGAAGTGTTAGAAAACATATATGCATAAAAATGCTAGGGCCCTGGAAACTAAGGCCATTGGTCCCTGTACAATGCTGAAACTGAAACAATGCTCAAAACAAACTAAGTGAGGAAAAGAGGGAAAACCCAGTGGGAAAAATCGCCCCTCAAGCTGAACATTGAAAGTAGTCTGGATCACCGTGATGAAATCACCCCCAACATTGAATTGAGGTAAGTGAACTTATTTTTTGAAAATCTCTTGGTGAAGATGTCTACAATCTACTAATCAGTCGGGTAGTATTGCAGAATGATGGTCCTATCATGCACTAGATCCCTGATGTAGTGCATGTGAATCTCTACATGCTTGGTCCTCTACCTGGTAACTGTATCTGTGGATATCTTAATAGCAATCTGGTTGTCACAAAAGAGGATAGTGGACAAAGTACTACCAAGATCAAACTTTGAAAGAATGCCTTGCAACCAAACTGCTTGGATGCAAGCATTCACTGCTCCTCGATACTCGGCCTCTGCTGAAGATAGTGCTATGACAGCATATTTTTTGCTTAAATAGAAAATAGGGCCACCACCAAACATGAATACATATTCAGAAGTTGACTTCCGATCAATAGAATCACCTACCCAATCGGAATTTGTGTATCTAACCAGCTCTAGCTCGGAGTCTGCAGCATAGTGAATGCCGTAGGTCCTGGTTCCCTGAATGTACTTGAGTATCCTCTTGGCTTCCTTCCAATGAAGATCATGAGGCTGCTGCATGTATCTTGATACAACATTCATGGCATAACAAATATCAGGCCTAGAATGTGTCAAGTACAACAAGCTACCAATTAGCTGTCGATAGATAGTGCAGTCCATGGGAGGTGTGTGTTTTCCTTCTTCAAGGCTGATCCCTGAAACGAAAGGAAATGGTGTAGGCCTGCATTCAGCCATTTTAAAATTGACTAACAGGTATGAAATGTATTTGTACTAAGTGACCATAATCCCATCAGAATTTTTCTCGATTTTGAGCCCCAAAAATTGTTTTAGAAGCCCCAAATCACTCATTTCAAAGGCATTGTGGAGAGCAGTTTTGATGGCTGAAATGGAGGTAATTGTGCTACCTGTGAGCAGTAATTCATCAAAATATAAAACAATGATAACTATATGACCATCATTCTACTGTAAATACACATTTGGATCTGATCTACATCTCTGAAAGTTTTGCGAGAGAAGGAAGGCATCCATCTTGGAATACCACTCTCTTGGGGCCTATTTTAACTCGTAAAGTGACTTCTTTAGCTTGCAAAGCAAAGATGGATCAGTGATGTAGCCCTCAGGCTGCTTCATGTATATCTCCTCATGAATATCTCCATGTAGAAAGGCTGACTTAACATCCATGTGATGCACCTCCCAGTGCTTGGATGCAGAAATAGCCAAAACAAGGCGGATGGAGTCCATTTTTGCAACCGGTGCGAAGGTCTCATGGTAGTCCACTCCTTGGAATTGAGAGAAACCTTTTAATACCAGAATTTCCCTATATTTTTAGGTTCTTTTATCATCAGAAACCTTTTTCCAAAACACCCACTTGCATTGAACCAATTTCCTTCCCGGAGGAAGAGAAACTAGCTCCCAAGTAGTGTTTTTCTGAAGAGAATTCATCTCTTCATCCATGGCAACTTGCCATCTCGGATCATTCCAAGCATGGTATTATGTTTTTGGATATGAACTAATCATCAAATATCAAGTTTTAGACATCAAATTATCAGAACAAGAGAGCACAATACCTGCTCTTTGGAAATGAGACCGGGTTCTCCTTGGATCATCCGGATTTCTAATGCTGTCTCCTGCGAAGGAGAGTGTCTTTTGGGCCCATGTAGGAAGATGATTTTTCACTTCAGGTTCTGATTCAATATCTGATGATTGCTACACATTGATATCAGAAATTAGAGGATACAAATCAGGGTCATCACCCCCAATTTCATCATCCAAATATTAAGTGGAATAGGAAAAAAATTCAGCAGTTTTCTCCTTCACTAGTTCCACCTCCTTAAGAGGCTCATCGAACTTGACACTTCTCTCAATGATCATCTGTTTTGTCTTGATATCCAGCAGCTTTAATCCTTCAGATTCATCAGGATACCCAATAAACAGACATTCTATGCTCTGTGGTTGCAAATCCCTTCTTTTATCAAGCTGAATTCGAGCCCATGCAGTGGACCCAAACACCCGTAGGTTCGACACATCTGGCTTGCGTCCGAAGTATGCTTCGAAAGGAGTCTTTCCTTTCATTGATGAATGTGGAACCTTGTTCTGAATGTATGCTACAGCATGTATGGCTTCAGCCCACAAATTTGCAGCAAGCTTCTTTGACTCCAACATACAAGTGGTCATCTCTTTGAGAGACCGGTTCTTCCTTTTTGCTACTCTGTTCTGCTGGGGAGTGTAGGGAATTGAATGTTGGACCTGAATACCACTTTGAGAGGAAATGTATAGAAAATCATTACTGACATACTCCCCTCCATTATCAGATATCAATATCTTGATCTTAAGCCCAGAGGCATTTTCGATCAAGGCCTTCAATTTAGAAAATGTTTCACATACTTTTGATTTCCTTTTGAGAAAGAAAACCCATGTATACCTTGAAAAATAATCAATAAAAGTAAGGAGGTACCTTGATCCATTCATGTATGTCATAGGCATTGGACTACTGATATCATAATGTATCATCCCCAATATGCTTGTAGCTCGGTTTGCCTTCCCCCGATCGAACTTGTGCTCAGGGTGTTTTCCAATCACACAGCCCTTGCAGACTCCCGCGGTTGCCTTGATGACCGGGAGGCCTTCAACCATGGATTTTTTTTGTAATTGATGCAAATATTTCAAATTAAGATGGCCAAACCTCTCAGTCCACAGCCTACTAACCTCATTTCCGTGAGTTAGCAGAGCGGTGGGCTTTGCATCTGCAACAAAGTGACAGAACTCATAGGCTTTTGCATGATGATTTGCAAGGCCTTTTGCAATGAGTTTCCCGGATGCAATTTCTGTTATCTCAACATAATTTGGGCTGAAAGAGACTCTGTTAGGCATTCTTGTATGTGTCATCTAATAGACACTAAGGAGATTTGCTGCTAGAGATGGTACATACAAAATTTTAGAAAAAAAAACCATTTTCTAGATCTACAGTACCTTGTCCTTCGGAAATGATGGTGGATTCATCTCCCATGTCGATGGGGATGGATTTGCTAGTATCTAAGGATGAAAAGGAGTCTTCTTTAGCCATCATGTGATTCAAAGCTCCACTGTCAATCAGCAGTACTTTGGACTTTGAAGTGCTTGCCATGAGGGCATGGCCTTTCTCATGCTGTGGTTCCCGATCTTGGTGATCTCTCCTTCGAAAGCTCTCCAGAAGATTGATGTGATTCCTCTCAAGGAGAGAGGCTGCTTCATCAAGATTTTTCTTCATGCAGGAATGTTCAGGGTGAAAACCCTTCCCGCAGTAAGAGCACCTGACTTTTTCTTTCCCATTGTGCCCTTTTTCTTTGTTCTTCCTTGAGCCGGAAGATTCATCATGCTGCTAATTTTCAACTCTAGGATTGAGAGCATCAAATTTAGTTTTCTGGTTTTTCTCCTGCTTTCCTTTACCCTTCAGATATTTGGGCCCCAAGACATGGAGGGCTTGATCACGGGAAGATCAGATGATCCCCATCTAGACAAGTTTGTCATGTTCATTAGTCAGGGACTCAATGAAGGCATTGAGTGTAGGCATCTTCCATCTGGGAATTGTGAGATTCTTCGCATGGAATGTAGAAACAAAAATAGAATAATCAGAACCAAGTTTGGAGAGGATGGCTAGGATAAGCTGATCATCCTCCTTCTCCACTTTGCATTGCTTCAAGAGGAAAACAATATGCTTGAACTTTGTAAATAAATCATTGAGAGTCTCGAAATTGGAAGGTTGGAAAGACATGAGTTCATTTTCGAGTTGGTAAACTCTCAAGCCATCATGCTTTCCGTATAGAGATTCCAATTTGTCCCATATGTGTTTCGGTGTCTTCAAATCTGTAAGATGGAAGAGAAGGTCATCAGAAATAGAGAGACACAAGAAACCGAAGGCTTCATCCTTCTTGTTCAAGAATCTTAATTTTTCTATGGTGGATCCCGGCTCAACTTCAGTGTACATGGCGACTCTATAGACTCCTTTGGAACACAGCTGAATCTCATCAGTATAAATAATATAGGATGGATTTGTAAATGTTAATAGACCCTACGGGATTCGATCCTGGGTCATTTACTGCGATGAAGGTTTAATTTATGGATACGATTTGGGATTTAATTCCCACAAGAATTGATCCTGTGACCTCTGTGCAATTATGCTTGTTTTAAATTAATATTGTAAAATGATAGTAATAAATCATGAACCATTAGATGGTCTCTATACTTGGTCTGTAGCATTGATTTATGATAATATTTGTTTTAAAGAAGAATCATAATGTTTATACAGACCCTGAGAGGTCTCTTTTTTATTTTTATCTTAGCTTTAATATTTGAAGTCATTATTATTGTTAGATGTAGAATATTGAATTTATATTATTGCATAAAATGGGTTAGGCTTCTCTTTAAATCTAAACCTAAAATAGTCTTTTACTTCTACACATAGCTCTGCTAGCAATATAAAATCTGCCAGTAGAGTACAAAGGAAAATAAACACATAGGCCTTTCTAGGATAGTTTTGAGGTGTTAGGAACCCAAGTTTAAGCTGTAAATGAAAATACATAAGTAAAACTAAAAGAACAAAATCCTTCATAATTCTTACACAAGAATTAAATTACAGCCTAGGGTTTATAATTAAAATGTAAGCCCTAAAAGAAATTGACAGAAAAATATAGATACATAGGGTTAGAAATATAATATAAACACTTGCATAATCTAGCCAACACTTATTCTAGATAATGAAATAGCCAGTCAAGGTTCTCATACTTGAAAAGTGAAGCTCTTTTAATGGCTAAAACCTCCACACTCAATTACTCAGCATTAACTATTAGATTTTTATCAGTCAAGCTAGTATTATCTTAGGATCTTTAACTGAGAGAATAACATGCACAACAATAAACACAAGAGATAATAGACACAAAGAATTTTCCTCAGGGAAACCATAAAGGCGAAAACCCCACAACTTCCTCAGAGATAGAATGAGCACCAATGGCAGTAGTAAAACCCAAAAATAGAAAAGATGATCTCCACAGCTTGTTATCTCTCTCACACTAGAGAGATATTCTCCTCTCTAACTCATGCGCTCCAATGAGTGAGTGTGTGTATGATAAATATAGAGGCTCACTCTCTATTTATATTGTTTCGTTCACTTGAAACCCACTCCAACATGTCGGCCTCACTTAACAATTACTTACAAGAGCTGACATCTCTAGGAGTGTCTAATAACCCTAGTGCTCCACAAATTGTGGGGACTTTTCCTCCTCCGAACAACAAGGAGGATTATCCTTAACACAACGGTGGGGACTATTTCCCCAACTTACAATGACTCACCTAGGGTCAAATTCTCTAGGATAGTCCAATAACCCGAGGGCCCCACAACTACAAGGACTTTAACCGTTGACCAATAGGAGGGTTACCCACAAAGACTTGACATGACTTGTTACATTATAGAAACTCCTGATCAGAACATCTGGGCATGACATGACTCAATTACATTACAAACACATCATGGAATAAACATCGGGGTATAATATACAAGTGGATACATTATGAAGTTACAATTACATCAACACTCCCTCTTAACTAGAAAGGTATTCTTTGGACACAATTTATCAGCACAAGTCTTCTTCTCTGTATCATCTGAAACATTGTCATGTTCTCGTCATCTTCATCTTCAAGTCATCTTCATATTCAATTCATCTTGATCTTCAAGTCATCTTCATCATCATCTTCATCTGGATTTGGATCATCATCACTGGATCTAGATCTAGATCATCACTCAATCTAGATCATCATCACTAGATATAGATCATCACTCGATCTGGATCATCACTGCTGGATCATAATCAATTCTAGATCATCACTACTGGATCATCATCAAGTCTAGATCATCACTTGATCTGGATCATCACTACTAGATCATCATCAAGTTTGGATCATCACTTGATCTGGATCATCACTATTGGATCATCATCAAGTCTAGATCATCACTTGATCTAGATCGTCACTACTGGATCATCATCACATCTAGATCATCACTTGATCTAGGTCATCACTTTTGGCTCATCATCAAGTCTGGATTATCATTGAATCATCATCATCATTACTACTTCTGCTATCTCAATCAAATGGTGCTATCTCTTCATTCTTCTTGTCATAGAAAGTTCTATAGAGACATCCCTTTTTCATGCAGGTTATAGGCCTAGCCTCCATGTAGGTATTCTTTAGTGCTTATATCTAAAACTAACTCAGAATGGCCCACCCAGCTCTTACATCTGACCTCATCTTGTCAAAAAGGCATGCCCAACACTCACATCTAACCTCATCTTGTCAGAAAGGCACGCCCAGCACTCACATATGACCTCATCTTGTCAGAAAGCCCCAGCACTCACATTTGACCATGTGTAAACACATCACAGTAGAATGGCTCAGCACTTATATATGACCACGTGTGAACACACCACATTGAAATGGATCTACACTTACATCCGACCATGTCTAAAAAAACTGCATCAGAAAGGATCAACACTTATTTTCGACCATGTTCAAAAACACTGCATCGAAAAGGCTCTACACTTACATTCGACCATGTTTGAAAACACCGCATTGAAAGGGCTCTCAGTCCCATACTAAGGATTCCTAGCAACTTACTAGGTGCCTCCATTGTCTTAGAGAATGGCATCAGCCCTTATATCTGATCAAGTGGGAACACATCTCTCAATCACATCAGAATGGCCATGCGCTCACATCTGATCATGTAAGACTACATCCTATAGTCATATCAGAATGACCCTCAGTCCCATACTGAGTATTCTTGGTAACTGACCAAGTGCCTTCATTGCAAGAATGGAATTTAGCACTTATAGCTGATCATGTAGGAAGCAATCCTACACTCACATCAAAATGGCTCAGCACTCACATCTGACATGGAAGGAACAAAATCCTCTCATCATGACAAAATGGCTCATCCCTTACATTTGATCATGGAAGGAACCTAATCCTCTGACCATGTCAGAATGGCTCTAGGTCTCATCATTTCCCCTTCGAGGGAACCTCAATATAGAGAACACCAAGCTTCTCCCTAAAGTACTCAAACTTCACTCTGACCATGTCTAGCATAGAATCACATCGCAGCTGATTACGCCCAAGGATAAATTGTGAGCTTCGTTAGGATTTATGCTTAGACAACCTATCTCATCAGCTATGCTAGAAATCCCTCTTTCAAGAGATCTCGATCTAGATCACTACTCCTCTTTGCATCATACAAAAAATGCACGTCATATCAACCAAATCAAATAGTAGTTTTCAAAAGAAACATTCTAGCTACCAAATAGAAAATGGCAACATTTCTTGCCTCAGGTGTACTTAGCGCCATGCAGGACTCCATATTTCCAAACCAAGAGATCACACTTGATCCCATACTCAACTGTACCCTTCAAGTACCTCACTGCATGCTTTGCAATCATCAGGTGAACATGTATCAATGTGTTCATATCAAAGCAAATATGTAGTCTCGTATTCATCAGATATATCAAGGAACAAATCATCTGACTATACATCGTGGCATCAACCGACTCTAGTGAAGCAACTCTCAATAGCTTCATGTTTGATACCATAGGTGTGGTCATTGCCTTCCATTCCATCATCTTGAACCTCTTCAGGATCTCTATTGCATACTTCCCTTGTCCATACCTCCATGCCTAGAATGTAGTGCATCGACACATAACAGGAACATCACTGGTCTTCCGCCTTCAACCTTGAAGCAAATGTTGGAATCCACTTTACTCTTAGTAAAGCCTAGAGTCATTAGTAATATATCCATCATGTCATACCATGTCAAACCTCGGGATCTTCTGCATTCACTCCCTCTGAAGCATCATACTCCCTCTGTCTTCCATCCTCTATGTATTGAAACATTATGTACTAGAATGACAAGTAGCTTCCTCTACTACTAATATTCTATGTATCCATTTAGGATCACTCGATACCAAGATCCTATATCTTGAATTTTTTTTTTCAAAAGTTCTTCTCACATCCATCTGTGAGTTTGTCATCCTTAATCAACCTTGTAGCAAAGGTTCATATCTTCATCAAGATTCTCATGTATTCGTTATCCCATGGGTGTCTTCTGAGCTCGTACAAGGCCTTCTTTCATTTGCACACATGATTCTTCGTGTCAAGTGTATTTCTAGTGGCTGCAAATGTCTCTTCGTAGTCTATGCCTTGTGCTACGAATCATGCCTTGTATCCGATGATGTTTCCATCTATTGCATGATGGAACTACGAACTTATCTTCATGTATCGATACTACAGCCTAGACATCATTCTTCTTGAACTGGTCTTCCCTTTCTTCTTGGTTACCTCTTCATGGCTGAAAGGTTCTCCATTAATATTTTCATTTCATTTGTCATATTATTCTTCATCTTGAACTGTCGTCACTTGTTCTTCGAAACAGGTCTCATCCTTCTTTGCTTGTAGGCGATTTTACGCGATCATTCCTACAAGTCAAATGCATTAGTTATATGGTTAGAAACATTTTGTAAGGTATATTCATAATGAAAAAATATTATGCATAAATATATGGTCATGCAACTACTTTAGATAATACAACATCGATCCATATCTCACGAAAACTTTCTAGATGCCTTCCATCTCTACCAGGACAATATTGATATTGTGCACTATTCCAATATGTTAGCAAAGAGGTTTCATTCTAGATCAGCATCAATGGAGAGTTGTATAGCACCATGAGCTACTTACCCATCACACACATATTAGTAGTATACTGTCATTAATTCAAACATTATATCATGCATAATACATCAAGTGAATATAAACAAATGCATAACAAAAATAATATCATGAAATGGCAATTGAATACTTATCTTTATTTGTTTCATGGGTAGACTCCTTCTTGATCCTTCCACTTCAACATATTCTTCATTCATGACTTCATCATTTCTTATCCAAATGCACAAGATGGATAAGATGTTCTTCAATAATTGAGTCCTTCATATTCCTCATCGTTTGAGGTATCTTCTTTGGATGGTGAGAGTTTGACCTTCAATTGCTCAAATCTTCTCTTCTTTTATTATGAGTCGAGATTACTCTTCTTCCCAGAGTCTACTGAAAGTAATCACTTCCTTCTGGCACATATTCCTTGAATGGATGAATCCTACGATTCTGGAAGGCCATTCAAGGAGGTTATCACCACTTCTTCATTCTCCACTTCTTCTTTTACCACCTCAAGTTGTTCTGCATTCTGGATCTTTGCATTCTTCAATTGTTTTCTCAAATCCATATTTTGTTTTATGTTCTTATCTTCAAATAGCTTGATTAAGGAATCGAACATCTTCGGTGTATTTAGGGAAGACACTTGTGGTACAAGTTGATCCGTGATTAAATCAACAATGATCTTCTTGGCCTTGATCAAGTTCTTCTTGTGTAAGGCTTTGAGCCCCATCTCCCTCTAGAAATGGAACCTCTCCACTCATGTAGGTGTCCAATTCATTTTCTTCAGAGAGATCAAATACTTCAATGCTTGGAATTTGTCAAATTCACCAAGCTTATCATCAAGCTAATGCGATAGATCACCTTGAAATGAGAACCTCAAATGAAAATAGGAAAAGATTAGATCTTACCAATTTGAGATGTCCGTCCTCATTCCAAAGCTGGCTAATCTAGGGTTTGTCAAAGAAACCCTAATTTTCAAAACTAGGAATATTTCATATATGATTATATAGAAATATATATCTCTTCAATTCAAGATATACAATGTACACCTTTTCTCAAAATAGTGGAGGGAAGCTCCTGGAACAGGAAACCCTATTTTTCCAATTTCTTCTACAAAAATTCCTGTTACAGTTTTTGTGCTATCTCTAAAATTACTGCTCCTCTATGTCTAAACCTTTGCACTAAGGTAGCCTCTCCTGTCCCTATTTTAACACCATAGGTTTCATAGGCATTGATTTCACCAATTGCGACTTATGATCATTTTCCTAAGATAACCTGTTAGACGACTTTTCAGAACAGAGAAGTTGTATGGACTTCCATGTGTCATTGTTTCATCTTCTAGGTCTAAAACTCAAACCACAAAAGGCACAGTCTGTGCCATTTTTGGAACAGCTTCATAAATTTCATTTGGACGTTTTTATCCCAAGATGTGGCAATTCTCCCCATGTGTCTTGTTTAGGGATGAATCATGGAAGACGCTGGAACCTTAACTTGGTGGGATTATATCGCCCAGAATATAGTAAATTTGAGGCTGAATTTAGGACATAGTGTAAATAAGGATCTAATCTTCGGCCTGTGAAAGTTTCAGCTCTTGTGCCTTCTCCAATCTCTAGATATAGCGAATGTACGAAAACTTATTAGTTTTAGTATTTAGGGTTTTTCCAGCTTTGGGTTAAACTAGGGTTTGACTTTCCCAGAGTTTCACCCAACCAAAAATATTGAACCAGGTCTCTAAACTTGAATTTTTATGAGGAGATAAATCCTATGGCGCACTCACTCAAAAATTCCTCTTCTGTAAGAAGCCCTAATTTCCCGCACTAAAAAACTAAAAATGCTTGGAATTGAATTCTGCTTTGAAAGAAGGATGCACCCTTTAATGGAGAGTTAGCCTACAGACTTTTGTTGATGCATTGTGGAGAGAGACCCAAAAAGTAAGAATCCCTATATTATGTAGCTGCATAATGTCTTCTTCTCAGGTTATCTCTAATACCATGTTATATTTTTATCATTCAAGCTAGTATTATCTTAGGATCCTTAACTGAGAGAATAGCATGCACAATAATAAACGCAAGAGACAAGAGACACAAAGAATTTTCCTTAGGTAAACCATAAAGGAGAAAACCCCACAACTTCCTCATAGATAGAATGCGCACCAATGGAAGCAATAAAACCCAAAAATAGAAAAGATGATCTCCACATCTTCTTCTCTCTCTCACACTAGAGAGAGGTTCTCCTCTCTCACTCATGCACCCCAATGAGTGTGTGTGTGTATGATAAATAGAGATGCTCACTCTCTATTTATATTCTTTCATTCCTTGAAACCCACTTCAACATGTCGGCCTCACTTAACAGTTACTTACTAGAGCCAACATCTCTAGGAGTGTCTAATAACCCTTGTGCCCCACAACTTGTGGGGACTTTTCCTCCTCCAACTAACAAGGAGGGTTATTCTTAACACAATGGTGGGGACTATTGCCTCAACTTACAATGACTCACCTAGGGTCAAATTCTCTAGGATAGTGTAATAACCCTAGGGGCCCACAACTGCGAGGACTTTAACCCTTAACCAATAGGAGGGTTACCCATAATGACTTGACGTGACTTGTTACATTATAGAAACTCTCGATCAAAACATCGGGGCATGACATGAATCAATTACATTACAAACACATCCCGAAATAAAAATTTGGGTGTAATATACAAGTGAATACATTCTGAAGTTACAATTACATCAACATTAACAATTCACAGGAAGATCTCACATCTATATAGATGACTAAATCACTTGGGAACTACCACGTTCTACCCAACGATGACCCATAACCGTTCTTGGTTTTAATCCGGATCCCCTCGGGCTGGTTCCAAGATGCAAGTAGCTTAGAGCTCCTAAGGTAAGGCTACCCTAACTGGTATATCAGGTATGGATTAGCTCTCATTTTTCCTCTTAGGAAAATGTTCTCCAAGAACTCTCTTGAGAATAATCAAGTAGAATAATGACTCCAAAAAGATGGAATATCTCCCCAAGCCTCTCTTTGGCTTGGGACTTTATAGACATACTTTTCAGTCAAAGGGACAGATTTGTACTTATAGGATACAACTAGGGATACAATGGCAGGGGATCCGATGTTCCAGAGCTTATGCTCAACATCCACATGGAAGGCTCTAGGGATTATGCCCAACACTTACAAATTATATTTTCATGTGTTCCAGAGCTTCATGCTCAACACAAAACCTCAATTTACCCATGTGCTCCAAAGCTCCTCGCTCAACAC
>LPNX010489506.1:2782-24492 GCA_001517045.1 Pseudotsuga menziesii | reverse complement strand
CTAGTTAACCCATAATTGACCCCTATTTACCACTAATTAAATCCTACTTACCCCATAGTTCACCCTGTATTAACTAGTAATTACCCCTAAATAATCCATGCTTACCATTAATTAACCCTTGATTACCTCTAAATGACCCTTACATTTTTCCAAGGAAAACCTCGTGGAGAAACCCAGTGGATCTTTCCAAACAGTCATAGATGACATATTCCCTAGTAAACCCATCAATGTAGACTAGTGTGCTTCAAACACAAGGATTCAAAATGGGCACATGTTTCCATGAACCTAACTAAATGCCCAACACTAAGGATAAACAATAGTTTAGCTAAGCCCTTGGGCTTAAATGGCCCTTACTTACCTATAATTGATCCATAGGTACCCTTAATTTCCCCTATTTAACCCATAATTGACCCCTAATTACCACTAATTAACCCCTAATTATCCCATAATTAACCCCTTATTAACCCCTAATTACCACAACTCATTACCCAATAATTACCCCTAAATGACCCTTAATTATGCATAATTACCCTTCATTTACCATAAATTACCCTTAACGTTGCGCATGGCCTTAGTCCATCACATAGGCCTTATAGAGGGAATTTTTTGGTTATGAGTGGGATATGGTGGAAATTTCGGGATGTATAACACCATGAATAATTTTTACAACGAGGCCATGGTTTGAGATTACCTTCTAGGGCCTAAGTTCATATAGTTTCCTTTAGGTCTCATGTGTCATGTGTAGCACCCCAAATGACCACACATGCCATGCAAATGAAATATTTGGACAACACGATGCCATAGGAGAACCTACTAAAATTTTTTGCAATATCATTTCATCTGTACTTTCACATTCACTTCAATGTGCTTATCATTTTGATATATTATTTCACCATTTTTGCTTTCGTATTATCCCTTCAATATATCCGCTAAGTTACGTCATGTGCATCACCATACTTTAGTTGAGTCAAGTCTTGGATATTTGTTGTCTTTCCCTCTTCTTATTGTCATGTTGTGAAGTTGGTGTCATTATGTTTGGCTCATGATATTTGTCATGTTCATATTTGTTTTAGCAAAACCATCGTCATTTGACCCTCTTGGCATTCTATTAAAGTTTCGACAAGTTCATCTAGTTTGCATCATCATGCTAGTTAAAAAAGTTCAATTTCATAATCTCTTTCAATTCTCCATATGCATCCATTTATCATGGTTCTCCCCACGCCTGATTTTGGAAATGTATTCAGTTCCCCTTGGTTCTTTCCACTGGAAATTAAAATTGCCAATATCTTCCATTTTGAAAAGAGAAAAAAACCTCATTTTTTTTGTAAAAGTCTTTAAAAAAAAGTTATCATGATTCTAATATTTCCTCATATTAGACATTGAATAAATAAATTGGTAAAAATGGTGTAAAACAAAATTCTAAAAGATAAAATGGATACACAACATTATATCAAGGAATAAAAAATAAAAAAACCATTAAATTAAAAACTATTTTTAAGTAAGCTAAACTCTAAAGGATTGGCACCTCTATTTCAATGGTTTATTTGACTAAACTCCTTCAGAAATTGTTGAAATTGTAGTTTTGGGTTGCTAAAATTGCATAGTGACCAGGGGTAATGAGGTAGTTGAATCCATTCTTTTGGTCAAAATTGCAACTCCAACATCCAAAAATACAATTTCAATCATCTACCCATTAACATTATTCAAAATTAAAACTCGAACAACCAAAATTACAATTTCAATGGTATACCATTTACCAAGTTTCGACAAAACCTCATCCCCGCCCCCCAAAAAATAATGCAAATTATATGGAGTTTAGCTCACTCCTCCATGTTTTATGGACCTTTGACCCAAACCGACGTGAAAAAAAAATAAACAATCGTGTCCCTAATCCTTCTATATATAAGCGAGTGAAGACAATCTCACGTCATACATTCCTTTTGTCCAAGTCCATATTCTCAATTATTCTGTTTCACAGGGAAGCGAGTTAGCTTCCACTTCGTCTGTAGATACCCGGGTGTCTAGTTTCTAGGTAATTTTCTTCTACTTCAGAGATCTGCACAGCGATTCGAACATTGTTGGTCGAGAAATGACGCACAGCTATTCAAACATTTCTGGTGCAGATATGCGGCTTAGTGATAACGATGGAGGTTACTCTTTTGAACCCAGAAGCAATGAAGAATGGGAAAACCGCGCGTCTGATAATGGTGGTGGGAGGCCTGTTAGTGCCCAAGCCCAACAACCAGCTAGTCAGACAGGTACTAGAGATCGTAATGGAACACATAGGGAAGAAGCATCAAAGAAATACAAAGGTGTGTCGCGCAGTGGTAGCAAGTGGGCTGCGGGCGTTTGTAATAGCACCAGTGAGGGAAAGAATAACCGTGTTCATCTCGGAACTTTTCCCACACCAGAAATGGCTGCAATTGCGTTCGACGCATCTACATTATTCTTGAAGGGAGATTCATGGATCCATCGTTTGAACTTTCCACGGCATGCTTCTCAAATCAAGAATATACTAAAAGGTTCTTCTTCTTTGGTAACTGACACGAACATTAGGTCTGTAGCGTGGAAGGCGGCACACCAATTAGGTCTGCTCATTAGTCCAGAGAACGATGAAGGATTAGAATTTTCCCCTTTCATGAGTCTGGAGCAGAGGGATCAGGGATTAGATGTTTCCCCGCTCATTGATCCTTTTGCTGCAATCCTTGCTGACACTTCTGGTGTTACTTCAGCTCCATTGATCTCCTCCAATACAGGTATGTTCGATTCGACTAGTAATGTTCATTTCCCAGTATTACCATCCCAAGTAAACAAACGCATACAGGTCGATTCCTGTGCCGCAGGTAATATTCGAACAGTTATAAGTAGTGCAAACCAACTCCCAACACAAATACCTGCTGCCAGCCAAGAATACAGTATGATGCAATCGAGGACTTATATGTCAGCTGCAGCAGATATTGGTATTGCGTCTTCCTCGGCTGTACATTACTGCACTAAGCCACAAGATGTTGCAATTCCGACTTCGAGTCCAAGTTCTATGCCGGTAGAGATGGAGAGTTCTGGCGGGGTAGTCAACGTACAGGATGGTACGTTGTTGATGCAATATCCACTCCGCTACACGCCCGACTGTGTCCTGCTGCACAGCGATTCGAACATTTTTGATGCAGATATGCCGCTTAGTGATAACTATGGAGGTTACTCTTTTGAACCCAGAAGCAATGAAGAAGGAAAAAACTGCGCGTCTCATAATGGTGGTGGGAGGTCTGTTAGTGCACAAGCCTAACAGCCAGCTAATCAGACAGGTGCTGGAGATCGTAATGCGACACATAGGGAAGAAGCATCAAAGAAATACAAAGGTGTGTCGTCAAGTGGTAGCAAGTGGGTTGCGGGCGTTCGTAATAGCACCAGTGAGCGAAAGAATAACCGTGTTCATCTTGGAACTTTTCCCACACCTGAAATGGCTGCAATTGCATTCGACGCATCTAGATTATTCTTGAAGGGAGATTCATCGATCCATCATTTGAACTTTCCATGGTACGCTTCTAAGATCAAGAATATACTAAAACGTTCTTCTTCTTTAGTAACTACCACAAACATTAAATATGTAGCGTGGAAGGCTGCACGCCAATTAGGTCCGCTCATTAGTCCAGAGAAGCAGAATCGAGGATTGGAAGCTTCAGTTTCCCCTCTCATTAATCTACAACAAAGGGATCATCAGGGACAAGAATTTTCCACTGGAATCCCAGCTGCTACTCCAGCTCACATGATCCCAGGTATGTATCCAGTTCAAATGATCTCAGGTATGTCCGATTCGAATAGTAACGTTGATTACCCACTATCTGGTGGCAACAATAACTTTGCGGCGTGGAAGGCTGCAAAAGACTTAGCCCCTGTCATGAGTCCAGAGAAGGATGAAGGATTAGAATTTTCCCCTTTCATGAGTCTGGAGCAGAAGGATCAGGGATTAGATGTTTCCCAGCTCATTAATCCTTCAGGTGACACTTCTGGTGTTACTTCAGCTCCATTGATCTCCTCCAATACAGGTACGTTCGATTCGACTAGTAATGTTTATTTCCCAGTATTACCATCTCAAGTAATGTTTATTTCCAATCTAAATCATGTAGAATTTTTATACATCTCCATTCGGGACGGGCTATTCCATTTTTTTAATTGAAAAGGAGATGCATTTTTTATGGAGCTTTGACTCAAACCTTTAAAAACAAAACAATCGTGTCCCTAACTGTTCTATATATATATATATATATAAGCACATGTATGACAATCTCAAGTCATTGCTGACACATATTGTTTATTTCGCAGCATTACCATCCCAAGTAAGCAAACACATAGAGGTTGATTCATTTGCCGCAGGTAATATTAGAACAGTTATTAGTAATGCAAAGCAACTCCCAACACAAATACCTGCTGCCAGCAAAAGAATACAGTATGATGCAATCGAGGACTTATATGTCTGGCGGGGTAGTCAACGTACAGGATGATACGATGTTGATGCAATATCCACTCCGTGCCCAGGGCCAACACCCACCCAGCTTCTATTTGGAAAGGATTTCATTAGGGTAAGGATCCATTTCTTGCACCAAATGGGTTTGAAAGAATATTTTTGATATGAGTAGCATATTATTTGAACTAAAAGTTCGATTGTTTTATCGCTTCACAGGAGAAAAAAAAGAATATTTTCGATTTGAGAAGCATATTATTTGAACTAACAGTTCGATTATTTTATTGCTTCATAGGAAAAAAACCTGGTAGATTTCACGCGCGATACCTAATGCACGATACTTAATGCCGTGGCGACCTTCAGAGTTTTGTTTCAGTTTTTTTGTTCTCGTTGTTATTAGCTAAATACGAATATTTATAGGTGTTTACATATTTTACAATTTGCAGTGGACCAGGAAGGTTTTCTTCCTAGATTATAGTATTTTATAATTGGGGTGGACAAGGAAGGGTTTTCTTCAGGATTACATGAAGATGAAACAAAACAAGCATAATGTCAAGATTTTGGTATCTAAAGTATTGATAGCAGATATTTGATGCAACTTAACTTGTGGTTTATTGATGTTGTTATAGGTTAAATAGCTATAATAGTTGTAAACAATGGATAGATTTAATTGCAAGTTTCTCAATTTTTGGTAGATTGAATTTGATATTAAGTGTTTTAATGTTTATAGTGTTTTTTAATAATTATTAATTTTTATAAAATAATTATATTAATTTTTCATATAGAATTTTGAAATATCAAGTGTTTAGACTTTAAATAATGAAACTTCTGATAACTTTTCCACAAAATATGCATTATGTATGGGAAGAATTATTGTGAATGATAACTTTAAATATCGAGTGAATGATTTATTTTAACCACATCCTTGAAAGAAGGTTTAGATTCCATGTGATGGATATGCATCTCTACCCACTCTTCTATGCATTAGTAAAACCAAAAGGAGTGTTGAGTTCTTCTATGCATTGTAGTTTTATAATAGAGTCTTATGTTTGGTTTGTTTCTCATTGAAATTGGCATTGTTATATTAATTTTGACATGGCTAAGATTGATTGAGACAATCTAGATTCGGTTAATTATATTCATTATTGGTGATTTATGCATTCATGGTTTTAGGTAACCCATCTTGAGTAACTTATTGTAAGATGTATTCTCTCATAAAGTGTTTTTAGGGTAAAAGTATTTTTCCTTGTGTGTGCTTGTTACTTATGTGTTTTATTATGTATATAACTTGGTATTATAGTTAGGTAGGCTTGACTATTAGGAAAGAGTGGTATGATGGTTGGGGCAATGGGGAGAGAATTTGGGATGAACTCTTGATTTGGGAAATGATGTATAGTTATAGGTAAGTGGCACATGAAGAAAATGCATATCATAGATCTATATGAAGCATCAGTATAATAACCTTTCACAAATGAAGCATAGATCTTAATTCATAGACGTAATGTTTAGATGTATAGATGATAGTGGGAAAGAACATGGTGAGAGGGTTTGGGTTGGTAATCATAGTTTTATGCAGTGAATATATGGAATTCATGGTAATGAAATTCTTATGCAGTGAATGCTTAGTGTAACGGATAGTGTCTTTAATAAAATTATATAGAAATATGATTAACACTCTCGTCATATCATTGTAAAAGGGTCTACTAATAAATTTAACACCTCTACTTGTGTGACATATGAGGACAAAATTTAGTATTCCTTGAATTGTATCCATTAGCACCTTCCCATGTAACTATGTTTCTCCATTTAACAAACCCTTCACATCCTTTCCATGACCAACCATGACTACTTGCTTCCTTCATTTTATTATTTTTCAACTCGAGTTTATATTATTTTTACATTGGGAGGCATGAAACACCTCTTATAATTTGGAGGTCTTTGGGACATATTCAAGAAGAGTTAGGGTAGGTGTACATTCAAGATATTTTTTACTACTGTAGTCTTTCCACATTCAAAAAATATATGTTAAAGTGAAAAAATTAGCAATCCTACATCATGATAGATAGTTGTTATTACCTAAAATTTCACGCTTATGACATTTTGGCATTTTTTGTTGAAGGGAATAATCACCATATATCATACAACCCATAAGGATCTATTTCATCACTAATTAGTGCATTGGAAGGCAGGATTATGAGAACTAGGGTTTGAGTGAATTTATGTGAAAATGGATTGAGTGAACTGATGTGAAACATCCAATGATTCAATTTTTACACTTGGCAAAAACATAGACATAAATTTCAGAATGAATTTATTCTAATCAAATGAACATCTATGCCAAACACGATGAATTAATATCACCTACCAAAGTACTTTGGCCTTAATGAAACACATTCTTATACTTTGGATCTACTCCACAATTAAAGATTTCACATTTGGAACCAATTCTTTGACCTTAATTTTGGCTATAAAACGAGGCCATGGAAATTCATTTCATAAAAAAAAAGGCACAAGTTTATGTTGTAGAAAGTTTGGAATGGAAGTCATCATCTCCGTCTATTCTCCTATCTATTGCCCTTCATGTTAGATTGACACCTTTTAGTAAGTAAGCAATTTTTTTCATTATCCCTAACTTTGTTTAAGAGAATTTGGGAGAGTTAAAAAACCTTTCTGAAAGGGAGTGTTGGATTCTATCTATCGATATCATTCCTCAGTGTGATATAGTTATATTTATGCCTTCCATTGGACATTTTCAATAAAGTTGAATATTCCCTCTATTTGCTTGTTTAAATGTTATTTATAATAGGCTTTAATTTGTTATTAGTAGATCATATGTTTTATTTTCTTCATGTCTTGGTTTGAGACATAAGTACTTTCCATATTAATAATTATTTTTTTCTATTTCCTTTTTCACAACTTGCAAGTAGATAGGAAATTCATCACCACTGAGTCAATTTATTTACAACATAATACATAGTTCAACTTCGTGTTTTTAATTCAAATACTATCTTTAGGTTTTCTTTATTCGTGTTGTTAACTTAGTGGTTGTTATAGGCTAGTACCTTATTTATATTAAACATAATAATTGGTTGTCATAGGTTGGAATTCAAACATTTTAATTTTTCCAAGTCATGTGGCACCCAACATGGTCATTTGGAATACTTTAATATGAATAAATACGATTGGATATAGTGGGATAATCTCCACTAGAAACCACTTCTTAATTATATTCCAACAATCAGTCTATTGGTGAACACATTGTTGGTGTTACTTTTCCTTCGGGAAAAGGATGCCTCTCTCATCGTGGACTCTCTATGGACCATACAAAAAGGGTCCATGGTTTTGAGTCGCTAGCACTCCATATTTTACCCTTTTTTTTTCCAACCCTTCCTTTCCCACTTTGGAACAAGGATTTCTTAACTGGTCTCACAAATTGCCTAGGATGTTTCATGGTGGTCGAAAAGGACTTTCATCAAATTTTTTATGACCACATGGCCCAAGTTTTAGTAGATCTGGACGTTTCTAAAGGAAATGCTCTCATATATTGACGTTATATGTGACGATAAGGTCATTTGCCAAAGATTGGAATATTTAAATGTGCCCTTTAAATGTGATTATTGTCACGAAGCTGGACACTTCAAGAACTCTTGCACCTCCCTGTTGCATGGTTATTCTAGGCCCAAGGGTTTTCACTCGAGTGACCCACTCTCGCACTCACCTCATGTTGATTCACCCTCAGGAAAAGATAATGTAGCTCTGTCACCTATAGGTATGTATGGTTCTTTGTCTCTTACACTTTATAATGATTTTATGAAAGGTGAACTACTGTACATTGAAGATGTTGAAAATTGTACCAGAATGTCTCTCCCTAATAGATCTATGGATACATAGAAAGGTTGCATGGTTTTTAAGAGCTCTTTTAGCCCTCATATTTCTCCTTCATTTCCTCATCCTTTAAGCACTTTACATGTATCTGCTCCCTCTGCTTTCCCTCCCTTGACGACTTCAGAGGCTCCTCCTTTCGCTCTTGAGGATTTTCCTCCCCTTTTGGGAACCTCACTCAAACCTACTAATCCCTCTCTCAAAAATACCTAAAGACTCCCCCTCCTTTATGGACCCTTTACTTTCTCAAGTCCCTCTTTATCTTCTCTGACAAGACCCCCCTCTGCCCTTCCAGTCTTCCCTTGGATTCCATTAGATTTTAAAATGTTACCTTTCATAAATCCAAGAAACGAAAACCTCCTTCAAGTACTTTTGGAGATTTAGGGACCAATGGTATTTATACTCCTATTTTTGTTAGAATCAAGGAAGCAGTCAGAGCTCATATGACCTCCCATGGGTTTTCAACCCCTTGGGCACTTAGAGCATTGTCACTCACTCGGCTTGGTTCCCAATGAAAACTCTCACTATGAACATTCATGGTCTTAGGGGGATTACCATACAAGAAGCCCTTAATTCTTTGTTTTTGACTATAAATCCTATATGATCCTTATTTAGGAAACGATGTGTGACCATTATCATTAACTTCATATTTTTTCTAAGATCAAAACTGGGTGGGAGTTTTGTACCATAGATTTGTTAGGCCTTTCTAGGGGCCTCTTAACTGGATGGAATCCACTTCTTTCCCATTGTAAATCCTTTTTCTCCTATGCGGGTATCATGGTCAAATCTAGATTCAAGCGCCTAAGCATTGAGCTCTCTATCGTTAAATTCTATGGCCCTTACTCAAACAGGGAATTTTTTTGCAACAATGCTATTAGTAACTCGTGCCATTAGATTATCTAGTAATGAGAATATTGAATAAGAATTGCACCACCTACCTAAAGTATTCATAAATAACGAATATAAGGAAAGAAAAATCAATCACATCATTAAAAAAGTGCAAGACTGTTCTCGGCAAAAGCAAAGAGAGGAGGATGAGGTTGCAAGGATTACCCTCCCATACATTAAGGGAATCATAGACATAATATGTAAGATCTTAAGAAAAAAAATTAATGTAACCTTCTTTCGTCTCAACACAATTAAGAAAATGCTAGACTAGGAGAGATAGGTGGAGCAATCAAGATCAAGAATAAAGAACATTGTGTAGACATTAGACACAACCGCACAAAGAAATATGCTCTAGCAGAACACTCATGAGAAACATGACACCAAATCTACATTGAAAACACAAAATTACTCGTACAAGTAGGGCATTACACGAAGAGAAAAATCAAAGAATCCCTAGAAATGAAAGAACATAATAATAATCTTAATAGAGATGAGGGAATTGAGCTAAGTGATAATTGGCAACCAATCATCAACATTATAAAAATCACCAAGTCGACCTCTCTCATTGATCCTTGAGGTAATCTATATAAATTCACCAAATTTTCTTCAACTTGATCAACACTCAGCTCTTAATGATGAGACCAACGAGTGGCTCAAAACGTTGAGCTTCAAAAAAAAAATTAATACAAATTCCACATTTATATTCAGCATTTCCCTACGTAGGCATGAATAACAACAATTCTATGGTTGGGGGCATTTTTTAAATTCCTAATCTCATTCTTGTTGGGGACCTAAAATTCACGCTCTCTGATTCTCAAATCTAGTGAAACAAAGCCCATGTTGATATGTTGGATCCCTTTTTCTCTTAGCTGCTCACTAATGACAATATAGTTGATCTGGCCCCTCACTCTCCTGGCCCTAAGTGGAGGAATGGGCATGGTTGGATTGAGGATATCAACAAAATACTAGATAGGTTTTTTCCCTTGGTTCATCTTCTCCCTCTCCCCAATCACTTCAGAACCTGGTCCCATCCCTATGTGATCTATGACCACTACCTAGTCTTCTTGGAATGGTATGTCCTTTATTCCTAGCACCTCTATCATTTCAAGTTCAATCAGGCCTAGATTTTGGAGAAGTATTTTCCCTCCATTGTTAACACCTCTTAGGCCTCTGATACCTCTCTTTCAACTCTTGATCACATGTTTGCTATTAAATTCTAACTCAAAAGGCTCAAATGTGTGGTTAAATATTGGGTAAAAAAGCAATTGCACATTAGGGCAAAAGCTGTTACTAAAATTGATTTTGAGATCCAACATCTCCTTACATAACGACGCTCTGGTATACTTTCTGACTTTGAAAATATATAATTGTCATCTCTTAAAATCCATAAGGAAAGTTACCTCACACATAAGGTATTAACCTGGAAGCTTAAAAGCAGATCCAACTAGATTATTGAAGGATATTCAAAAACTAAATTCTTTCACAAATTTTCTTTTGCAAGAAGGAATTGTAAAACTATTTGGGCTCTTCAGAATCAAGAAGGTTAACTAGTGGAAGAGAAGGCTCATCTTTAACAACTGGGTGAAAATCACTTCTCGTATATTTTCAAAGATTATGGTAATACTAGTATTTTTTATCAACTTAAAGTTATCAATCTATTTCCCTCCTATGTTCAAGAGGATGAAGCAGGTATTTTCCTCTCAAATATTTCCCTTTCGAAAGTACAAGGAGATTTAAAAGGTTTAAAAAAGGATAAGATTCCTAGACCGGATGGATGGACGATTGAGCTCTTTCTCTAGTTCTTTGACTTGGTGGTTTTAGACCTTCTTAGGGTTGTTAAACAATCCTAAATTGATGGAAATGTCATAAAATCCATCAATGCCACATTCCTTACTGTAACATCCCTAACCCTCTAATGGGTGAAGAGGACGCTACCATACCATTATCTATCCAGGAAAATAGCCCCATGAACATATACATAAAAACTGAAATGAATGAAATTAAAACATGGATACATCATTACCATTCATTGGAAGAAAAAACATACATTTAAGCATTCGGCATGTTCATTGTAATTCATTAAATAGTAAATACAATTGTAATGATGAAATATACAAGAATACTTATCTTTGAATGAAGCTCCCTGTAACCAGCTATGTTGCTGCAACGTTCCACCCAACCATAGGCCAATGTGCTTCTTAATCTCTTAGCAACACTACCATCACTAATTGGGCATGATTCCCCAAGGAATAAGGAAACTAAGAAGGCTCACACATAGCCAAAGATACACAACTCAACCAAGCCAACATAGTTGGGTTTATCAGGACATCAGGGAGCTAGGAAAAGCTGACTCCTAAGCCGGTGGGCTCACTAAAGAGCTAAGGACACCTGCACCAGAACTATCCTAACTTCTAGGACACCCACACACACCCAACACAAGGAATCAGTCCCTTCTCTGCTGCATAGTCCCTCAAGACTTGAGTTCCCTTCCAGTGTTATTTAGGGGGTGTGGAGAAGAAGGCCAACCCTCTAGATCTATCCATGAGGCTCCCAAACACACTAGGTTTATCAAGCAAACAAAGCCTTCATTTCCACTCCAATACATTCTAAAGACTAACCACTACATAAACAGCAAAATCGAGCAATTCACAGCTCTAGGAAAGAATAAGAAAACATTATGGTAGCCAAAAATGGTGATAAAAAACTTCAAATGAGCAAAACAATCTCAGAGTTTTTCTTGGCCAAAACAACTCAGCAACAACTCACACACATGGGGAAAACAACAACCATGATCTCACCACTGAAGCAACGAGAAAGACACAGCTCGAAAGTAGAGATGGAAACGTATACACAAACCCACAAACTGAATGAAATTGCACACATACCAAAATCAGAAAAATGGAAGACTAAACTAGTCATGGTATGCATGCATGAGGATAATATGCATGGCCAATCCAAAATCATGAATTCCCCAAAACGGGTCCCTAGCTCTCTGCATGAGGGAAAAATCCCAAAACCTATGCATGAGGAGAGAAGCCGACTGTCCCTGCGTGAGGATGGGAAAGAATGGAAGAATGGGTGTGTTCTCTTCCTGCCCACATGAGGGTCGATGAGTCTACTGGTGAAGTGTTTTTATGGGAAAGGACTAACAGTCCTACCACACACCACTGCCTAGCAATAACTGCCCAACTAACATCGGAGGTTTCTAATTTGGTAGTTGATTGGTTGAGACAAGGGAAGGTGAGTAATTCAAAAGGGTGGGTGACAATTAAATGGGTTTAACAGCTGACACATGGCTTTTCCCCATTGGCCCCAAGGGTTAAATAATTTCACTCCCTATCCTTAGGAAAATCATGCCCTTTTCATTATGATTGCATTGACATAGGTGGTTGGGGTTTATTTTGATTAAAATGCATGTTTACACGATGCCAAATTTAATATGTGTTGGATAGCACGATATACCATAGGCAACAATTTGAATCGTTGAAACATAACACAATAAAATCGATGCTGGGAAATTTTCCTTTAGCTCCACACCAGGAATGGAGCTAATGATGCATAGAGGAATGGAACGATTGAAGGAATCAAATTCTCTTCAATCCTTTCTATAACACATTTTCTCTTTGTTGATGATGTTATTTTGTTTGAGTTGGGGATATTGAAATAATGGTAGGATTATAAGGATGTACTTGATCTCTTATGTTCAGCTTTAGGTATGAGAATTAATCTAGAGAAATCTTCTTTTTTGTTCAGTGAAGTTGATGTGGAAACAAGGGACCTCATTGCTTCCATCCTTCCCTACAAAATGGAGCCTTTATTTGAAGGATTCAAATACCTCAAGTATCATCTTAAACATCTCAGCTATTGCACAAATGACTGGAGATGGATCATTAAATGTTCATAAAAAAGAACCAGTAATCAGGCTTACAGAATGATATCCCTTGGTGGAAGGTTGATCCTTCTCAGGTCTACACTTTTAGGTTTATTTATCTATTTGTTTTCCTTAGCCCGTATACCCTAAACCATTCTTAAATGTACCATAATTTGCATGTTTACATTTCTTTGGGGAATATTCGGTGTGAAACAAAGGATGCACCTGGTTGACTAGCACAGTGTCTCCAGGACCCATGACTATGGTGGATGGAACATCAAAAACTTGGATTATTTTTTGTATGTCTCTTAGAATGAAAATATTATTGATGGTATTGAATAGTAATGGAACTTGGATTCAAATCATTGGCCATAAATATCTTAAAAACCTTTACGTCTATGACTGGCTGTGTAAACAACACTTCGTTGTTCAAGGTTCCTCTTAATCGAGAATGGTTTTATAAGAACTATGTCTTGTATCATAAGGGAATTGGGATGGAAGGTCAGTAATGGTAAAAGTATTAGGCTGGGAATTTACCCTATTGTTGGTTTCAGCTCCTCTTATGTGCTCTTTGAGGGGCTCAGGCATTAACATTTCGAACATTTCCTAATATTCATTCATATATTTGCACCTATCAAAACATTCTCTCCTAAGATTCCCCCATTTTCACATTCACTCCTAACATGACATTCCCCATATATTCATTCTTAACATTAACATTCCCCCTATATTCATTGTTACATTCAAATATTTGCACCTACCAAAACTTCCTAACATTCCTAACCTTTATTAAGATTCATTCATATATTTGCACCTATCATTTCCTAACATTCATTTGAAACATTCATATATTTACACATATCAAAACTTCCTAAGATTCCTAACATTAACATTTCCTTATTCATTCTGACTATACTCATTCTTAACATTAGATTGCACTTATCAAAGCATTAATTCCTAACATTCCCTTATTTCCACATTCACTCCTAGCATTGCACCTATCAAAACTTACTAACATTCTAAATATTCCTAACATTAACATTTCCATATTCATTCCCCATATATTCATTATTAACATTAGATTGCACTTATGAAAGCATTCACTCCTAACATTCCCTTATTTGCACATTCACTCCTAACATTGCACCTATCAGCACTTCCTAACATTCCTAATATTTCTAACATTAACACATCCATATTCATTTCCCATATATTCATTATTAACATTAGATTGCACTTATTGAAGCATTCACTCCTAGCATTGCACCTATCAAAACATTCACTCCTAACATTCCCACATTAATTAAATTTCATATCCATTCCCCATATATTCATTCTTAATATTAGATTGCACTTATCAAATCATTCACTCCTAACATTCCCCTATTTCCACATTCACTCCTAACATTGTACCTATCAAAACTTCCTAACATTCCTAATATTCCTAACATTAACATGTCAATATTCATTCCCCATATATTCATTATTAACACTAGAATGCACTTACCAAAGCATTCACTCATAACATTCCCCTATTTCTACATTCACTCCTAACATTGCACCTGTCCAAATATTCACTCCTAACATTCCCCTATTCCTACATTCACCCCTAACATTCCACCTATCAAAACTTTCACTACTAACATTGCACCTATCAAAACACTCACTCCTAATATTACACCTATCAAAACGTTCACTCCTAACATTCCGACATTCATTCCTAACATTCCCTTATTCCTACATTCAACCCTACATTGCACCTATCAAAATTTCCTAACATTCATAACATTAACATTTCCATATTCATTCCCCATATATTCATTATTAACATTAGATTGCACTTACCAAAGCATTCACTCCTAACATTCCCCTATTTGCACATTCACTCCTAACATTGCACCTATCAACACTTCCTAGCATTCCTAATATTCCTAACATTAACACATCCACATTCATTTCCCATATATTCATTATTAACATTAGATTGCACTTATCGAAGCATTCACTCCTAGCATTGCACCTATAAAAACATTCACTCCTAACATTCCCACATTAACAAAATTTCATATCCATTCCCCATATATTCATTCTTAATATTAGATTGCACTTATCTAATCATTCACTCCTAACATTCCCCTATTTCCACATTCACTCCTAACATTGCACCTATCAACACTTCCTAACATTCATAACATCAACATTTCCATGTCCATTCCCCATATATTCATTCTTAGCATTAGATTTCACTTATCAAAGCATTCACTCCTAACATTCCCCTATTTCCACATTCACTCCTAACATTGCACCTATCAAATTATTCACTCCTAGCATTCCCCTATTTCCACATGCACTCATAACATTGCACCTATCAAAACATTCACTCCTAATATTACACCTATCAAAACATTCACTCATAACATTCCCACATTCATTCCTAACATTCCCTTATTCCTACATTCAACCCTACATTGCACCTATCAAAATTTTCTAACATTCATAACATTAACATTTCCATATCCATTCCCCATAGATTCATTCTTAACATTAGATTGCACTTATCAAAGCATTCACTCCTAACATTCCCCTATTTCCACATTCACTCCTTACATTCCCCTATTCCTACATTCACCCCTAACATTGCACCTATCAAAACTTCCTAACATTCTTAACATTAACATTTCCATATCCATTCCCCATATATTCATTCTTAACATTAGATTTCACTTATCAAAGCATTCACTCCCAACATTCCTCTATTTCCACATTCACTCCTAACATTCCCCATTTCTAGATTCACCCCTAACATTGCACCTATCAAAACTTCCTAACATTCATAACATTAACATTAGATGGCACTTATCAAAGCATTCACTCATAACATTAGATTGCACCTATAAAAACTTCATAACATATCTATCACTCTCAACTTCTCGATAAGAAACATTAATTTAATAAATTACATACATTCATATATTTACACCTATCAAAACTTCTTAACATTCTAAGCCTTTACATATACATGTATATAATCCCAAAAACAATATATAAGGTCAATGCACATTTATATAATCCAAAAAAAAAATCATGAACATGTAATATAAATGTACATGTATGTAATCCAAAAAAAAATCATCTACATGTGAGTTCAATATACATGTATATAATCCAAAAATTATGTACATGTGAGTTCAAAGTACATGCATATAATCCAAAAAGTAAGCTCCTCCATGTCCAAGTCAACTACAATGTATATATCTACATAAAAAAACAATCTAAATAATTCTCTAAATAGAAGTCCACCACTATCCTCGACCAGGGTCTTCCCTTGGACTCGTAACAATCTGCAACATGTATAAAAATGGATTATGAATAACATAAACTATTTAAAAAACTTTAAACCAAAATCAAAACATTAAAACATTAAACTAATATATCGAAGAACAATCCAATTATCAACAAAATTACCTCCAATTCTCTATCATCCAACAAAGTCTTCTCTTTGCCTCTAAAAGGTGGAGTAGACACAAGCTACAACATATATACAAACAATTTATAAATCTTACAAATTATTTAGAATATTTTAAACGATATTAAAAAAACTAAAATATTGAACTTACAATTCCAACACTATCATCCAATGGAGTCTTTCCTTTGCCTCGAAAAGATCGAAGAGACCCAAGCTTCAACATATATAAAAGCAATTTACAAATGTCAAACATTATTTAAACTATTTAAAGATATATATCAAAAAACAATTCAATTATGAACAAAATTACCTCGGTGCCAATATCCACATGCATCAAAGAACCTATATCTTCCCCCCCAATTTCAATATGTTCACTTCCTTTAAAATTTAAATTTTATTAATAAATAATTCATAGTAAAAGTAACAAATATTAAGCTTAGAAATTAACTTAAAAAAGAAAAAAATAAAACATTAGCTCACAATAGATGGAAAATCATCTAAAAAGTTCGAATCTAGTGAAACCTACATAAATAAGTCAAATTAACAATAAGATACATAGTTAAATTTAAAAACAAAAAAAATATCTTTCAAACATAAATATAAAGGTGTAAATTTTAAATATACCTCTCCAATATGCTCTTCTACATTTCCAGCATTTTGACTAGTGGAGACTCTAAAATTATGATTATTTAACAATTGGGAAAACTGAGAACAATAAACATTTATGTAATGTATTTATTACTATACATCAAAAATAATTTATCATACATAGATATAATGTAACCAAAATTTAATTCATAATGAATAAAAAATAATGGATTGAAAGTACACAAACCTCTCCTATGCTTGAGGTGTCATTAGATATTCTATCCGAAGCTATATTATGACAAAGCTTCACATAGGCCTTTAAATCTTCAATGCCCATACAATCTAACTCATCATCATCTATTTTGTATACAAAATTTTGTCGAATAGTGGCATGAGCCTTGTCTCAACTCAATCCAACATCAACTCCTACAAAAGCCGAAGTCAAACCTTTGGCGACATTATTTCTTGTAGTTTTCCCAACTTGTGACGTGGGCTCCATCTTTGATTTGTAAGTCACAAGCCTAGGTGGATGAGATATCGGAGGTGGATGTCGAAGAGTACTAGGATCTCTAAGGGGACCTTTTCGATTGTATATCCTTCCCTTTCCAACTCCATAAAACTCATAATGAATATCAGTATAGTCTGGCATCATTCCTTAAAAAAATCAGCATAAAAAAATCTAGCAAAATAATTAAGAACCTCATCGTTCCATGGCAACTGACCATAGGCTGCAGGAAACCGATCATATAAAAAATGTGCAAGTTCATGGTGCTTAAAATATTTCACATTCAATGCTTTCCGCTTTAGTCCCTCTTTGAAGATGAATATTGAGTTGGCCTGTTCTTTAGTCACCCTTTCCTTCACAACAACCCACTTATCTGGACCCATCACTTTTGACTTTCTTCTTTGCATCAAGGCAACAAAACCATCTGTTGTTGGTCAAAGATCCTCATATACCTCAATGATTTTTTGTAAAGATAACAAAACCATCTCTATACTTTGTTTGTTCTATGGAGCGAGATCCAAACTAGAAAGATCATTTTGCAGCTTGTCATAGTGATCCATACAACTTTCAAGAGTTGTTTGCTGAAGCCCACTTTTCGATGGAATCTCATCAGGTAAATCTGATGGATAGGTCATAATGGGCGTACAACCCTCAGCTAGCTTGAAATATTGCGTCCTTGCTCGACCTTTGCCACCATGTGTATGATGACAAGCCTCTTACAAACCTTGCTCTACTACCACACTTGTCTCTTGTACAGAAGGTCAAGATCCATGTTCACCCATAGATGATAAAGGGGAATCATCTCTACCACTATCACTACGTCGATGATCAGATGAATGTGAACTATACAATAGGCTTGAGTTTCGAGGTGAAGTCGATAATCTTCAATTTTCATTTTGGACACCATTTCTCAAAGAATGTGATGAGCTCGTATGCTTCTGTCTCAAAGGTGGCTCTCTTTCCATTGGATATGATATCTACAAGTTTACACAAATATCAATTTCTATATGTTAATTAATCAACTTCAAAGATTTAGCTACTATTAAAATTAAGCTTTCAATGTAATATAAATAGAAAATACAAAGGTGGTATGAACAAATAACATATATAAAGACAATGAAGCTTCTTCATGATAAGAAATATCCCTAAATCCACTAAATACAATGCTATATGGTGGTTGCTATGCATGTTGTATAACATTTTGACCCCGACACATGCCATAAACATGTTTTGGTTCAGAGGCCAAAAGTTAAAACGTAGAGTAATTTGAAGCCAAACATGCTAATCCATTAAACAATTTTGCAAGTCAAGTTGGAAAATGCAAAGAGATAGTGTGTAAGGCCTAAATATCCAGGCCTAAAGTTTGAGAGACATAATGCGTCAATCACTAAGGGCCTAACCTTCTACATGTTAATTAATCAACTTCAAAGACCTAGCAACTATAAAAACTAATATGTCAATAAAGACCTAGATATCACTAATATTATCTAATAGTCCTTTAACTACATGTGCACGGACTACGTTTTGCTAAGTATAAAATATAGTCTAAGGCAAGTGCAAGTACTTGCCTACTCTAAGGAAAGACACTACTACTGGCTACTACATACCTAGTCATTATAGACTTGTTAGTGAGAGAATCACTATTAAATATAGATAAAGCTTCTTTTTCTTCAACTGATCTTAAATCGTAGGTGAATCAACCAGTTCATCTCTGAATCTCATAGCGAGAAAGTATTTCTAGATTATTTATGGTGTTCTCTTCATTTATCATCTTTAAATACTTACACTTTCCTTCTTGTAGGCTATGGAGTGTTTAGAATGAATTATATATCCTAGTGCCTCTAGTTGTATAAAGCAATGAAGAATAAGGACAATGAATCAACTAACCGCTACCAATCAGCTATTGTGATTTCATGGATTTATCACATCAACTAGACAGGACATATAGATTTTAACTTGGACTAAGGCAAGCATCTAGAGACTGACTACATACACATAAACTTGCCTTTATCTATCTAACATTTTCTCTCTATGTTTTAGAAAAGCATGAAATGGGAATGTTACTTAATGCAATGCATCATGGACTAAGATACTCATAACATGCCATGGGACTTATACTTCAGCTATTAGATGTATGGACTAGAGCAAATAGTAGAGGTTAAGAACAAAACTATATAGTTATTACACTACAGCTCAAGTTGTAACACACGGTAGTAAAATGAAAAGGTTTCGAAATCATGTTCCCTACCAACAAAAAAACATACAAAAATAAATTGTTTACTTAGGGACTTGATCAACTCTGTCCATTTGGACATAGTTGTTCAACTCTGTCCATATGGACAGAGCTCATCAACTCTGTCCAAATGGACATAGGAAATCAACTTTGTCTATTTCACTACTACATTTTGACCAAAAATCCGACGGCTGTCATGTCGGATTTTTGACACTTTCCTGTCGCATGTACGACACTGTGATTTTTTTTAAGCGTCGAAAACTTGTCATCGGTTATCCGACACCTGACTAACCGTCGGTTAAGCGACACCTGACTAACCGTCGGTTAAATTTCAAGCGTCGGTTAAGCGACAGCGTGTTTTCGACGGTAGTGAAAGTTTTTTGAGAAATTAAACCTCATGCCGTTGGTTAAGCGACAACATGGCCGTCGGATAAGCGACGGTATTAAGAAGAAACGTCGGAAAAGAGACATTTATAAGCGTCGTATAAGCGATGGAGGTTAAAATAAGCGTCGTTTAAGCGACGGATATCCCAAATAAGCGTCGAAAAAGCAACATTTGGGAGCCGTCGCTTAAGCGACGCTTGTGACTATTTTTTTAAAAAAAAATATAAAAAAATGAAACCAGTTTACCTTAACCTCGAACCATGCATGTCCTGGAACCAATTCCTCGATACAATCAACGTATATTACTGATCCAATCACCACGATTCACCCATTACTACCGCTGCTGGGTTTACCTACAGGCTGCTCATCCACGTAGCGGCAAATTGAGAAACTGGATCTATATAAATCTAGACCTGCCCATGTTGATACCACCCATCCGGTCCGATCCATCGAGAATAAGAAGCACGTCGCCCACTGCTTATGTGCTTATCCACTTTCTTACCCAATCACCAGGATTCATTACACCGTTGGTTCACTCACATGCTACTAAAAACCGAGTCATTTATTACTCATCAGAGGAGAGCAATTCACATGTTGCTCGTCCTGCTAAATTGTAAACTGCTGCTTATATCAGATATAACCCACCTATGCTTTTGGGTTTCTAACGGGATATGCTATTAGATTTGCTCTTTCCTTTGATGATGCTGCTTTTGCTTGTTGAGAAACGAAGTAAACTAGCTCTGGATCTTAGGGATAGGAACTGCCTACACTCGCTGCTACTCTTGTGTCTGGATCGACTTCAACCACCTACCTCTGCTACTGGATCCGTTCATGAATGAGTTCCTTCCCCGAACCTTTCAGTTGAGGAAGGGAGATGTCCGATGGAAGGAGTTTCTACCTTAGGTAGTAAGAATGAGAGTAATGGCTAGTGTTCTAGAGGGTAGATAAATGCGATAAAGCTTTATAAGTCCCTGCAAATTCCCTACTGAAAGGGGGAGGGACGGAGTCGTGAGTACTCTTAGAAGTAGGAGGGAAAGGTACCCCCCATATGCAGTAGTGGAACTTCTCATGAAGGCACAAATAAATGAAAGGAAAGTAACCCAGCAAGGTTCTTAATTTTATCCTTTAAGACTCCACTGAAAATCATTTTAATGAGGAAATGATGGGCTAATTCCTCTGTTTTTCCAGTCTAGAATTGAAAACTCATCTCCATCAGTGAAGCCAACAGAAAATGAGGGATACTAAGTCTGTTCTACTGCTTTTACCAGTGTTTCTTCTTAATTGGTCTAAGAATCTGAAGTGGTAGGCATAGATTAAACTCATTTCCTCCTCGCAGTTTATGATGAAATATGCTATTTTATCTCAAGGTTCAGTAAGTGACTCTCGTTTTACCCCATTCTTTTCTTATTCAATTGTCTCATAGTTTATGAAGAC
>LPNX010489495.1:36343-65352 GCA_001517045.1 Pseudotsuga menziesii | reverse complement strand
CTCTCAATTCTCTCTTCTTGCTTTCAATGTCTCAATGGTTCCTTATATAGCTTTTCAAAGTGATACTGAAAGGTCGAATCCATGCGATCTCAAGGCATATGGAAGGCTAGGAGTCATATGAGTCGGATTCAAGACAAGGAACAGTCCAACAGTTTTGGATTATGCACACATCCCGATGTACGCGACTATAGAGGGAATATCCGCGTATGTACGCGGTTATCCGGAAAAATGCTGCGTATATCATTTTTCTAATGTTTTTAGGGATGGTCAATGATACATCAAAAGACAATAAATGGTCCATAGGGAATAATGAGTCTGCAGCGGGATAGGGGAAGGCCATACAATGTATGATTCACCTAGTGTGGTGAAATCCGCTATAACACTAGTTAATATTTTCTTCTATAATTATCCAAATGGTTTGTTCCCCTTTTTCTTGAGTAAAAAAGAGAGAATGCTCAACCCTTTTGAGGATATTATTTTAGGAGTTTTCAATTCATTTCTAAAAATAGAGTTTTTTCAGGCCAACCATACCCCCAACATAGAATGAGAGGAAGAGCTTTGAAGGGATGGAATATTGAATTTTGTATCCATGATTTTAAGGCATCCATAAAACTAGTTCCCTACCATCTTAAATCCAATGATAAGAGCCTTGAGGCCTTGGTCCAAACCACCTTCGAGAAGGGGCATGCGATAAAAATATGATAAACTATTTCTAGGTTTTTTTTACATAGAGGGCACCAACTTGGCCGAACAACTTGCCTTTTTTGTAGGTTATCCCAAGTTGGGGATTTATTCTCCAAGATGCACCACATAAAAAAATTGGCTTTGGAGGGACATTTGAATTTCCAAAGCCCCTTCCAACACCACATAGTCTCTACTGGAATGATATTTTTGATACCTTGGATATAAATTTGTTTTGGCATGTGGGAACCTATGGCATCCAAAGATCAAATTAGTTCATCCTCTCGATCCACAATCTGAATGTGACTTCTACCCAAAGTAAGAGTGAATTTGTCCTAAGCCCTAGTATCATCACCCACCAAATTTAGTTGAGTTGAATTCTTTCAACCTTGATACCACATGGTCATGGATGGCTGATCCACAACTCGAGAGAGATAGAAATAGTCTTGGTCTTGGAGTGCAACAATCACTATTTGAGGAAGTATGAAGGCTCTTCCACAACCTAGCCATGGGTCAAATCCCAATCTTAATATTTTCCCACTTCCAACCTTCCAAGCAAATCCATCCCCAATTAAGTCAAAATCTTGAAGGACTACTTTCCAAATGATTGAGATGTTTTGTTGTCTTTTGTTGGGATTTTGGATCCAATATTCCAGTGACTTGGGAGAAATGTAGTTCTGAGTGACTACGTCAGTCCATAGACTTTGGGTTGAGAGTAAAATCCATGCTCCTTTTGCTGCTAATTCTTTTGAGAACAAGAAGTTTTTTTTTTATCCCCCATCTCCCTGCACTTTTAGGCAAGAAAATTTGCTCCCAACCAACCCATGCAAAAGAAGTGTGGTCCTAAATACCCCTCCAGAGAAATGAGAAACATTTCCTTTGAATCTTCTCCATTGTACCTTTCAGAATCCATGCAAGAGACATCCATTAAACACAGACAGCTTCTAGAATATATTTTATCAACACCAATCTCCCATCTCTCGAAATATTTGTGGCTCCAAAGTTGTAGCCTTTTGTCAATATTTGTTATCAACCACGAACAATCCTTTTAGTATACTTATTTGGATTTAAAAGGAAACCCCCAAATATCAAAATCATTTTTTTGGAAAGGGAGCATGGATGTGAGATATCATTCATCATTCTCCTTTAGATTCAGGCGTGAAAATGTAGATTTCCTTTCATTAATCAACATACATGTGGCCCTGCTAAAAAGATCTAGAATGCTAACCAAATTATTGATGACCCTCTTGGATCCATCACAAAATATTAAAATGTTGTCAAGAAAGAGGAGGTGAAATATTTTAAGAATATGGGAGATCTGGATCCCATGGAAGCTTCCAGTTCTCTTTTCTTCCTTCAAGGCTCCACTGAGACCTTCGACTACGAGGAAAAACAATGGTGATAGAGGGAATCCTTGTAGGAGCCCCCTTTCATCTTGAAAGAAATAAGAGGCTTCTGCATTGATCAACACTATGAATGAGACCAATTACTAACAACATATGATTCAATTGATGAAATCAACCTTGAAACCTACATGGGTTAGAAGGAGTCGAATATAGATCCAATTCACCCTTTCATCGGATTTAGACATGTCAATATTGATTACTACCCCTTTAATATTCCTAGTTTTAATGTTGTGTAGACCCTGTTATGTAACTCCAATTCCCTCCTGGATCTGCCTTCCAGATATGAATCCAAATTGTTCACCCAAGATAAAAATATGAAAGAATTACCTTTATTATGTGGGTGATGAATTTTACAATTACCTTGTAGATACTCTTGTAAAGAGAGATTGGAATGAAGTCATCAAAGTTTTGAGGATTATCAAATTTTGGTATCAAGGCTATAAAGGTTGGGTTGAAAGGGGAAAACATCCTTCCAAATTTCCAGGAATCCTCAACCACTCTTAATAGATCCTAACCTAAAGTATCAAAGAATTCCAGGAACAATTCAACAAGCCAAGCATCTGGACCTAGGCTCTTATATTTTTGGAAACTATCAAGAACTTTGAAGAGGTCATCTTTAGACACTTCAACCATCAAATCATTGTTATTCCCTTCATTTACAAAGCTTGGAAAGAGTTGAGCTATTCTGACAATCTCTACAATCGAGGTACCTTCTTGAGATTTGAAAAGGTTGCTAAAATTATTTTTGCTTATCTAAGACAGTTCCTAAAAGGAGGAAATAGTTTCCCCATCCTAATTTTGTAAGCTCAAAATTATATTTGAGATTTTCCTCTTGCAAGCGTATGATTGAAATAATTTTGTATTTTGATCACCCCCTTTAAGCCACAATGCCATGCTCTTGAGTCTTCCATTATGCCTCCTACCTCCTTGGCTATAAGAAGAGATCTATTCTGATACTCGAGCCATGACATTATTATTTTTAATTTAAATATTTTTGACAATTATTTTTATGTAAAGAGTTATTAAAAACTCAAAGTGAGACTTTGCACAATAAACTATTTTTTTATATATAAATAAAAGAAAAAGACACCTAGAGAGTTCAACTACATGAGGGGACACCACCATGGCACAAGAGAATATGAGTAAGAAAGCTAGAGAGATATTTACCAATCAAATCCAATCTAAAACTCAACAACCAAACAAGATCCTAAATCATATGGATTTATGGATTGATTGGAGATTTGATTGGGATGGCATAAGACTTAGGAAAAACTATATAAGAGTGCACTGAGATATCATGGGACCCCATGTTGTGCATAGAGGAACTAGTTGAGTGTTCTCTCTTATCATAAGTAAATCTTCTTGTTACGGACTCTAGAAGAGAGTGCCATGAGGAAGTGATTGCTTGCGTTATAGTGCATGGTGGTTATCCAGATCAGGGGGTGGAGTGAAGCAAACAACCAAGTTTCTTTCTCCTATGGTTGGTAGGAGTTGATTCTCCAAGTGTATTTTCTTCCATATTTTGTTCCAAGAAGTGTTAATTTTTTCCTTATGGATTTGAGTGTTATCATGAGAGTGTTTTGTAAATGAGGATGGATCTTAAATTTGTTTTAAATTTATTATTGTGGATCATATAGTATTATTATTGTTCTCTGTAATGGTCATTGGTAATATTTAGTTGCATTATATGCATAAATCTTGGCAGAAAATATATAACTTTAAAAGAATTTAGATCCTTCACGATAGGTTGCATTGTATAGGGTTTGGGTTTACTAAGAATAAGGGAATCATAAGGACCATGATTAAAAAATCTGTATTTTCATGGTTCATAATAAAAATTATTCTCTTTGAAGCAAGGTCTGTAATCAATTTAATTTCAAATTGACGAGCTTCTATATGTCCTTCTTAAGGTTTGATAAACCAAAGTTGATCTTAGTGGACGCTAATCATCATCATCATCATATATTTTCATTTTCATTTTTTATTATTATTCATTTTTTCTGAATTGCTTTAAAGTTTTGATCACGATCATTTAACTTTTTTTCATCCAAGTCATTGGTATCACTGATTAAATGAAATGGATTCAAGACTGAGACTTTTTGAATCGAAAGATGGTAATCCATTTTTTTGGTGTGGGTTCGGGTTCTTTTCTTCTATGCATAATGCATTTTTTTCTTCTTCTCGAAGTTATAAACACTGTAATTCTTTCAATAGGTATCCAGACTGAGCTTTTTACTAGTTGGAGTGCGTATATCTGAATGTTTGATTGGTTCTATTTTTTTTTAACGTTAGATTATGCCTTTAAATTTTTATTTGTTAAAATATTTCAAATTTGTTTTAATCCCTGCTTAAGAAGTGATGTCACATAATCGTATTCATGTGAACAATATACCTATGTTTTTATTCAATTTGAATTGTCCACGTTATGGAAAGTAGTCACTCAATTATAGTGAGAAATTATATGATGTGCTTAGAAAAACGTAAACTAGCATACTCCCAAAGAGGGGAAAATGAAACATCGAAGAGGATTTCAATATGTTTCAAAAAATGAGAGAAAGTTGTTTGTAGATGATATAAGTTTATGTGATGAAAACAAGTCTAAGGAAATAATTAAAAATAAGTTACATCAAACTTCTTAATCATCACATAAGTGAAAATAAATTTCATCCAAAAGGAGTTTTCTAAGTTTTAGGCAGCTTTAGAGAACCTCGAAACCCCTGGACGTGGAGGAACTATACCTTTGAAACTGAGACCTGGCTTGGACGTGGAGAGACTATACCTTTGAAATTGAAACTTGAACTATATGAGACATCAAAAATTTTGCACAAGCTACACCATTTTTCCTGTCGACCATTCGCATGGGTCCTCTTATAATCTCATGTATTGAAGAGCATTGAATGGCCCAATAAGGTTGACAAGTGAAGAAAATATTTTGTTTCAATTTTTTAATATCCCAAGTCAATCTTCATGTTGAATATCGATAGTATATAGTCAATATGTCCATTAGTAGCTTGTTGCTTAAATTTTATGATGTCATGGATGCAAAAGCAAACCCCCTTCCGTGCACATATTGTAGCTCATGGGTCACAAGTTTTTATGGAGGTAACAATTCCATTGAATTTATGTTTACCTTTTCTCTTCACACATAATTACATGACCAAATCATACACTTAAATCCCAATAACACTTGACTGTGTGCATGAATGGTCGTTTTCCCGTTCTACTTGAAAAGAAGAAGGTTGATTGGTAGCCCTAGTATCCCCATCATAAATTCCTTCAGTTCAGTATTTTTCAGTTATAAAAATACATTTATAAAATAAAGGAGATCCAAATACCATTAATTATACTTTAATCTTTTAACTCTCATTTATTTTCATCCTTGAAAAAATTAAAATATAAATCCCTTGTCTTTTTCTTGAACAAAATTTCAATTAGGTTTTGTAGAAATTAAAATATAAATCCCTTGTCTTCTTCTTCAAACAAAATTATGTATGATGTTTGAGTTTTTTTATTATTTGGATGGTTTTTTTCCTTAAAGGTAGAGTCACTTCTTCATAGGGGCCCACATATGTTAGTTGGTTAGCCAATAACCCATAACGCAGCCAGTTTCGACAAATCAAGACCCAGAACCACCACTTTTTATTTTATTAGTTCAAGGTTGCGAGACTAGGGGAACATACTTGTTGAACTGGTGGTCTGGAAACTTACTAGTATCCTTAATATTAAAATTTCAAAATTGATAATTGAAATGCAAATGGAAAGCCAATGAAACCAAGAATATCTTGGTTGTTTTTTTTCAAGTTTATGTTATGACCATTCAAACTACACATTTTGCTTTAATCCACCATTATGTTTAGCAAACCAAATATTCATTGATAGGAAGCATTAACCAATAAATGATAACAACAAAAAATACAAATACTATAAAGAAAGGAGACAAAGACTATGGCATACAAGGGGAGTCTACTTTATATGCACTATGCTCTATATTTTATATTGGTTGCCTACCCTCTCTGCTTCCATATTTATATTGGTTATACATAGGAGCTTAGTAAAACTTTAGGGTTATAAATAGGAGCTTAGTAAAACTTTATCCTAAGATAAGTGGTTTTGGCACGTGTATAAAACCACCACTCTTTAACCATTATGCACCTATTTCCTACGGTTCCTTGATTCATGCGGTACAATGGGGGATTTTTATGAGAATATTTGTGCTATGGGCAGGGCACCCACCCACAATTCAATATTAATACGGCTTCTAATTCTTTCATTAACACATTTTTGTGTGCAAATCAACTCTTACTACAAGTACCCGTCACCTACTTTATATTAGGCCTGTAATGGGCCCTTCTTGTACGTCTACAATGGAGTGATATCTCTACATGCTTCGATCATAACATATAATTTAGTGGGATTATAATCCGATTGTATTTCATTTTTAGCATGATAGACTGTTTGAGCCGAAGATCCTGATGTTTGTGAGTCTTATGCTCCTCAGCGAGATTATGGTGTTTTTGCACATATATTAATAATATTGGATCCTGATGCTTATGTTGCATATCGGTGACTATGATATTTGTGTTCGAGATTGAAAGTAAGTTATTGATGATCATGAGGTAGATCCAAACTTTCGTTATCCTTATCCAGCACCAACAACAGAGGTAGTAGAGGTTGGAGCATGCATCCTCACCAGGAGCAGGAGCATAATAAGCATCTTAGCTAGTCGTTGATCAGTAGTCAATCGATTATGGGAAAAGGAGTTTTGTTAATATACCCAAAATTTAGCCAGTTCTTGCCCAATCGAAGCACTAGTCAATGCATACAAGGGGTTCGATCATGTCAACAGCTAAAATTCAGGTCTTCCACTCAATCAGTTCCATCGAGGGAAGTTATTGCTAGCCTAGTTGTTAGTGATTTGGATATATGGGCATAAGAACACATAAACAAAATATTGGACAAGCACTTCCATAAACTGAATTCAAAGCCTTGAACTTATCTCTTGCATACAGGTAGTTACACTATGTGTATTAGACTTCACTTCTACCCAGCTAGCATTATTCTCAACAACACTTACAATGCTATCGTTCCTCTATTACAATGCTGCCATAACTCTGTCAAACCAAAATATATTGTGCCAGCTAAACCATCCAAGAGTGAAAGATGTCATTTTCCCAAATAAATCCAAATATAAAATATTTTGAAGCCCATAATTAAAAAGCGAGCTTTCATAAATAGTTCAATCCCATATGATTTTCTCCAGAATGAGTTGCTGTTAACATGATCGAAAGGCAGTCTCTTCACCTCACAGGGTTTAGGACGAGCTAGTAACTCCATGAGTCCAGGTTTTGAATCTCCCTGTATCTTTCTTTTTCCCTTTAACATTTAGTTTGCTCGCATGAATTTACAGTTGGGAGGTCTTTAATGCCTGGCTAATTCTAATGATCTAATTAGATTGGTATTTTCATATTGATGCACATGGTTTAAACACCCAGATGATGTTTGATCTATTTTCCTCTCTGTTTGTTGATATTTATGGTGAGGGTAATATATATTTTTTTCATTCCTTCCAGTCCCTTCACCTCGTAGGGTGAGTTGGTAACTCCATGAGTCCAGGTTTTGAATCTCCCAGTATCTTTCCTTTTCCCTTTTTCCCATGAGTCGAGGTTTTCCTCTCTGTGTGTTGATATTGATGGTGAGGGTAATAGAGTTTGTTTTCATTCATTTTCTTGTCCATGTGTTGAGTAGCGTCAAATTCTGTGCTTGGCTTCCCATGTGTTGCAATCATATCAATGACAGTAATTTAATCTTATCAGCGACAGTAATTCTTGCATGTGTTTCAATAAAATGCCTGTTGTTGGTTGCAGGTTTGCTTCATGTACAGAACGAGCTAAACTGATGGATAACGCTGATTGCTTCATGTACAGGTCTACATGCTTTGGAGAGAAATAGAAATCATCTTCCCATTGTTTCCTGTCATGGCTATCCTTGTATTTCCACATATGCACTGCTTGGGCCATAACATGGCAAAGGGCATAGAGACGCATAATAACAATTGCAGCTATAAGAGTGTACAGATAAAAAATGGACAAAGGGACTCTACCAAATCTTGCAGAGGTTGAGGTTGGAATTGGAAGAGAGAGAAGAGAAAAGGAGGAGAAGCATAGAATGAAAAAACAGGACATACATAATACACCACAACATGTTATCAATCGGCTCTTCCTCTTTCAATATTTTATCCAACTCAGACATTCCACCAAATTTCACATAGAATTGAGCTCCCAGCAGGGCTCTTTGTCTTCAACATCACCATTTGTTACAACTAATTTTACCACACATGGTTGATCAAAATTTTATGGCCTTCCCTGTCCCTCTGCAGATTCTTTGGACCCCATGGACTACTTTTTTACCTTTGATGATTCCAATATCATCCCTAAAATACTCATTATTTGATGTACGTGAATTTTAATCCCTTTCTCGCGTATATACGCGGATATTACTCTTAAACCCGCGTACATTAGGATGTGTGCAAAATGCCAAATGTTTTTAGAGTTTTCCTTGATGTGGATCCAAATCACTTTTCTCTTGGCCTTCCATATGCCTCTAGATTGCTCAGATTTGACCTTCCATTACCCCATTGAAGCAATATATAAGGAACCCTTTGGATACATTGAAGAGGGGGAATTGAAGAGCAAGAAAACTATAGTCCATTTTTGTCGTAGCTTGCTTATACTTGAGTTTGCATCCCTTTGTCCCTTGGAGCACTTTGTGTTTTTCCCAAGCTTTCCTTTGCTTGTGAGCTTGCTATCAAGAGATGGAGGATTGAGGTGGTGGAGGCCCAGGTGGAGGACTCAGTTTCTCCGGTTCACAGATGTGCCGACAGAGGTTGTCACTTATGTAATCTCTGATTTTAATAATAGAAATATCTTTTCCTATTCAATGATGTGCATTTAGATGAATATTGAATACATGGATGTATTTAATTGCTTATGTATCATTGATTATATATGCTAGAGTAGGCCTAACACTGTTATATTTTTATCATTCAAGATAGCATTATGATCTTAGGATCTTTAATAGAGAGAATAACATGCACAACAATATAACACAAGAGACAAGAGACACAAAGAATTTTCCTTGGGGAAACCATAAAGGAGAAAACCCCGTAACTTCCTCAGAGATAGAATCAACACCAAAAGTAAAACCCAAAAACATAAAGATGATCTCCCGACGGCAGTAGTCTCTCTCTTGTCCCAGTAACTTCTCCTCTCACTCATGCGCCCCAATGAGTGAGTGTGTGTGTGTTTGATAAATAGAGAGGCTCACTCTCTATTTATATTCTTTCGTTCACTTGAAACCAACTCCAACATGTCGGCCTCACTTAACAATTACTTACTAGAGCTGACATCTCTAAGAGTGTCTAATAACCCTAGTGCCCCACAAGGAGGTTTATCCTTAACACAACGGTGGGGACTATTGCCCCAACTTACAATGACTCACCTAGGGTCAAATTCTCTAGGATAGTCTAATAACCTTGGGGCCCCACAACTGTGGGTACTTTAACCCTTGACCAATAGGAGGGTTACCCACAATGACTTGACATGACTTTTTACATTATTGAAACTTCCCGAAATAAACATAGGGGTATGACATGACTCAAGTACATTAAAAATACATCCTGGAATAAGCATCAGACTGCAATACATAAGATATACATATGAATACATTCCAAAGTTACAAATACATCAACACTCCCTCTTAACTAGGAAGGTATTCTCTCGACACAATTTATCAACATAATTCTTCTTCTCTGTATCATCTGGATCATCGTCAAGCTCTCGTCATCTTCATCTTCAAGTCCTCTTCATCTTAAATTCATCTTTCATCATCGGATCTAGATCATCAATTGATCTGGATCATCATCACTTGATCTGGATCATTACTCGAACTGGATCATCACTGGACATCATCACTGGATCTGGATCATCACTGGATCTAGATCATTACTCGATCTGGATCATCACTGGACATCATCACTGGATCTGGATCATCACTGGATCTGGATCATCACTCAATCTATATCATCACTGTTGGATCATCATCACTCGATCTAGATCATCACCATGGATGCTATCTCATGATTCTTCTCGTCACAAGAATTTCTACAGAGCCAGCCCTTTTTCATGCTGGTTGTAGGCCTAGCCACCATGTAGTTCTTTGTCAGTGCTTATATTTGACACCAAGTCAGAATGGCCCACCAAACACTTACATCTGACCTCGACTCGTTAGAAAGGCACGCCCAACACTCACATCTGATCATATAGGAACCAATCCTATAATCACATCAGAAAGGCCCAGCACTCACATTCACTAGCATGATAGGACACAACTACTATCATCTGTGAAAAGGCTCAACACTTACATCTGACCTACTCGTCAGAAAGGAACAACACTTACATCTGACCTACTCGTCAGAAAGGAATAGCACTTACATCTGACCTACTCATCAGAAAGGCATGCACTCACATCTGATCTTGTAGGAACCAATTCTACAGTCATATCAAAATGGCCCCCATTCCTATATTGAGCTACCCGGTAACTAACCAGGTGCCTCCATTCTCCTAGATAATGGAAGTTGCCCTTATATCTGACCTACTCATCAAAATGGATAGCACTCACATCTGATGATGTAAGACTACATCTTACAATCATCTCAGAAAGACCCTCAGTCCCAGACCAAGTATTCCCGGTAACTCAGCAGGCAGCTCCATTCCAAGAATAGCAGTAGCCCTTATATCTGATCATGTAGGAACCAATCCTACAGTCATATCATAATGGATTCGCACTCATATCTGACATGGAAGGAACCAATCCTCTGACCATGATAGAATGGCTCAACCCTTACATCTGACCTACTCGTCAGAATGGCTTCCAGACTCATCACTTCCCCTTGGAAGGGACCTCGATCTGGAGAACACCAAGCTTATCCCTGAAGTACTCAAACTTCATTCTGGCCAATGGATTTGTCAACACATCAGCTATTTGATCGTCCATCGCAACATACTGGAGCTTCACTGCTCTCCTCTGTACCATATCCCTGATATAGTGATACTTGATCTCGATATGCTTTGACTTGTCATGGAACACTAGATTCTCTGACAACTTCACACAACTCTGGTTGTCACAATGTATACAAGTAGCATCCATCTAGAGATCAAATAAATTATATAGTAGCTTCCTCAGCCATATTGCCTCACAACTAGCTGAAAAAGCTACGACATGCTCTGCTTCAGCTGTACTCAGTGCCCCATAGGATTACTTCCTGCTAAACCAAGAGATCACACCTGATCCCATACTAAAGCAACACCCTGAAGTGCTCTTCCTATCGATGGCACTGCTTGCCCAACCTGAATCAACATAACCCTCTAGGTTAATCTTCTGATTTTCCTCATACTTGATCCCATAATCAACTGTACCCTTTAGGTACCTCACAACATGCTTTGCAACCATCAGGTGAACATGTCTCAATGTGTTCACAACAAAGCAAATATCTGGTCTCGTATTCATCAAGTACATCAAGGAACCAATCATTTGTCGATACATCATAGAATCAACCGTATCTAGTGAAGCATCACTCAATAGTTTCAAGTTCAATGCCATAGGTGTGGTCATGGCCTTACAATCCATCATCCTGAACCTCTTCAGTATCTCTACTGCATACTTCCCTTGTCCAAGGAATATTCCATCTACATTCTGCCACACCTCCATGCCTAGAAAAATAGTGTATCGACACATAACAGGAGCATCACTGGTCTTCTTCCTTCAACCTTGAATCAAAGGTTGGAATCCACTTTACTCTCAGTAAAGCCCAGGGTCATCAGTAATATGTCCATCCTGTCATACCATGTCAAACCTTAGGATCTTCTGTAGTCATGCCCTCTTAAGCATCGTACTCCCTCTGTCTTCCGTACTCTATGCACTGAAACATTCTATACTGGAGTGACAAGTATCTTCCTCTTCTACTAATATTCTATGTATCCATCTAGGGTCACTGGATACCAAGATCCTCTATCTTGAAATTTTTCAAAATTTCATCTCGCACCCATCTGTGAGCTTGTCATCCTCTATCAACCTTGTAGCAAAGGTTCAGATATTCATCAAGCTCCTCATGTATGTGTTATCCCATGGGTGTCTTCTGAGCTCATACAAGGTCTTCTTTCATTTTCACACATGATTCTGCCTGTCATGTGTCTCAACTCCTACCACCTGCAAATGTCTCTTTGAATCTTACCTTGTATCCCACGAAGTTTCCATATACTGCATGATGGAACTACGAAATTCCCTTCATGTATCGATACTACATCCTAGACATCATTCTTCTTGTTCCCTTTCTTCTTGGTTACTTCTTCATGGCTGGAAGGTTCTGCATCAATGATGTTGCTGCATTCATCATATTATTCTTCATTTTGAAATGTCGTCACTTGTTCTTCAGAACAAGTCTCATCCTTCTTTGCCTGTAGGCGATTATGTACGTGATCTTTCCTACAAGTCAAATGCATTTGTATATTTAGAAACATTTCATAAGGAATATTCATACTGGAAAGTTCTTATGCATAAATATATGATCATGCAACTACTTTATCCAACACAACATTCATCCATATCTCACGGAAACTTTTCTATATGCCTTCCATCTCTACCAGGACAACATTGAGATTGTGCACTAATCCAATATGTCAGTAAAGAGGTTTCATTCTAGATAAGTAGAAATGGAGAGTTGTATAGCACCATGAGCTACTTACCCATTATATGCATATTAGTAGTATACTGTCATTAATGCAACATTATATCATGCATAATACATCAACTGAATATAAACAAATGCATAACAAAACAATATCATGAAATGACAATTGAATACTTATCTTTATTTGTTTCGTGGGTAGACTCCTTCTTGAGCCTTCAGCTTCATCGTCTTCTTCATTCATAATAGCATCATTTTTTATCCAAATTCTAAGATGGATAAGAGGTTCTTCAATAGTTGAGTTCTTCATGTTCCTCATCGCTTGAGGGATCTTCTTTGGATGGTAAGAGCTTGATCTTCAGTTGCTCCCGTCTTCTTCTTCTCTTCTTATGAGTCGAGCTTCTTCTTCTTCCCAGAGTTAGCTGAAAGTAATCACTTCCTTCTGGCACACATTCCTTGCATGAATGACTCCCATGATCATGGGAGGCTAGTGTCTTTAGGGAATACACTTGTGGTACAAGTTGATCCGTGACTGAATCAACAATGATATTCTTGGCCTTTACCAAGTTCTTCTGGTGTAAGGCCTTTAGCCTCATCTCCCTTTGGGACTGGAACCTCTCTACTTGTGTAGGTGCCTAATTCATTTTCTTTCAGAGAGATCATATACTTCCATGATTGGAAGTTGTCAAATTCAACAATATTATCATCAAGCTGATGTGATAGATCACTTTGAAATGAGAACCTCAAATGGAAATAGCAAAAGATTAGATCTGAAGGTGTCCGTCCTGGTTCCAGAGCTGGCTGATCTAGGGTTTGTTAGAGAAACCCTAATTTTCAAAACTTATATTTTTTCATATCTTATTGGATATAAATATAGATCTCTTCAAGTTGATTTTTCCAATGTACTCCTTTTCTGAAAACAGTGGAGGGAAGCTCCCAAAACAGGAAGCCCTAGTTTTCCAATTTCTTCTGCAGAATTGTCTGTCACTATTTCTAAGCTATCTCTGAAATTACTGCTCCTCTATGTCTAAAACTTTGTACTGAGCTATCCTCACATGTCCCTGTTCCAAAAACATAGTTTTCATCAGAATTAGTTTCACCAATTGGGACTTATGATCATTTTCCCAAGGTGACTTGTTACAGGACTGTTCAGAACAACGAAGTTGTACGGTATGCCACGTGTCACTGTTTCATCTTCTGGGTCTGAAACTCAAAAAAAAAAAATTAAATTCTGTACCCTTTCTGGAACAACTTCATAAATTTCATTTGGACCTTGGTAGCCCAAGATATAGCAATTCTCCCCAGGTGTCCTGTTTAGGGATGAATTCTAGAAGAGGTGGGAACCCTAACTTGGAAGGATCATATCTCCCAGAATATAGTGAATATGAGGATGAATTTTGGGAAAAGTGTAAATTAGGATTTTATCTTTAGCCTCTTCAATTTTTAGCTTCTGGAACTTCTCCAATCCTGAGATATAGCGAATGTACCAAACCGTATCAGTTTTAGTATTTAGGGTTTTTCCAGCTCAGGGTCAAAATAGGGTTTGACTTTCTCGGAGTTTCACCCAACCAAAAATCTTGATCCAGGTCTCTAAACTTCGATTTTGATGAGGAGAGAAATCATATGTCAGGCTCACTCAAAAATTCCTCTTCTGTAAGAATCCCTAATTTCCTGCACCAAAAATTGAAAATGCTTGGAATCGAATTCCGCTTCGACAGAAAGATGCGCCTTTCAATGGGGAGTCAGCCTAGCATACTTTTTCTTATGGATTATGGAGAGAGACCCAAAAAGTAAGAATCCCTAGATTTTGCAGTTGCATAATGTATTCTTCTCAGGTTAGCTCTAATACCATGTTATATTTTTACCATTCAAGCTAGCATTATGATCTTAGGATCTTTAACTGAAAGAATAACATGCACAACAAAAAAACACAAGAGACAAGAGACACAAAGAATTTTACTCGGGGAAACCATAAAGGAGAAAAACTCGCAACTTCCTTAGAGATAGAATCAGCACCAAAAGTAAAACCCGAAAACATAAAGATGATCTCCCGACAGCAGTAGTCTCTCTCTTGTCCTAGCAACTTCTCCTCTCACTCATGCGCCCCAATGAGTGAGTGTGTGTGTGTTTGATAAATAGAGAGGCTCACTCTCTATTTATATTCTTTCGTTCACTTGAAACCCACTCCAACATGTTGGCCTCACTTAACAATTACTTACTAGAGCCGACATCTCTAAGAGTGTCTAATAACCCTAGTGCCCCACAACTTGTGGGGACTTTGCGGAGGTTTATCCTTAACACAATGGTGGGGACTATTGCCCCAACTTACAATGACTCACCTAGGGTCAACTTCTCTAGTATATTCTAATAACCCTAGGGCCCCACAACTGCGGGGACTTTAACCCTTGACCAATAGGAGGGTTACCCATAATGACTTGACATGACTTGTTACATTATAGAAAATTCATGGAATAAAAATTGGGGTATGACATGACTCAAGTACATTACAAATACATACCAGAGCAAACATCGGGTTACAATACATAATATATACGGATGAATACATTCTGAAGTTACAAATACATCAACAAACACTATATTGTATAGCATGCTTGCCTTGTTTACTGTTGTTGAGATTAAATTGCTAACGCAAGCGGAATTGGAAAAATCTCAACGAGGATCTACTACAACCATCCGAAATAAGGTATGTTTCGAGATCCTTTAGTGTTATATGTTGTATTTCTCTTACATCTGGGGAAGGGATTGATTTCTGCGGCTTCTCTGTCTATTGTAGTACACCCCAAGCCATAGGAAGTTTTCTCTGTAACAGAATTGGCGACCATACTGGGGAGGTTCCTAGTTGTTCTTATTTGGGGGTTTTCAGCATTCCATGTGCTTTTATTGCTCTGATTTTTTTGTTTCTGTGTCGGGTCTAGGGGCATGATTACCCAGTAGTACCGTGGAGAAGTAAAATTTGTCTCAGTTTGTCCATTTACCTTATTTTTCTATCTTTTTCTTCCTATACATGGGTTTTTCTTTCACAGTCATGTATACATGCGGGTTTTCTTGGAAAAATCGTGTATGTACCCAGGTTTACTGAGAATAGTCATGTACGCAGGTTTACTGAGAATAGTCCAGTCATCCATATATACTTGCAGGAATTTCTGAATAAAATATTTGAATACAACAATAATTATGCGGGAGAATATAGCAGGTGCATTCTTCAGCCCAAATGGCATGACAGTATATTGGAAACAACCCCACTCAGTGACAAATATGGTATTATGGCGATCCTCCTTCGCAATCTAGATCTGGTGGTATCCCAAAAATCCATTTGTCAATGAATATACCTCCTGGCCTCCTACGCCTTTCAGGACTTCATCTATGAAAGGGGTTGGGAACGGATCATGTACACATGCATCATTCAACTTTCGCAGATCAACACAAAGGCATATTTCGCCAGTCTTCTTATCTTGGACCACCATCGGGCTTATCCACTCTCATTCTTCTACAGGTTCAATGATCCCAGCATTGAGCATCCTATCGATCTCAGCTTTCACGAGATCCTTGTATCGCGGGTTCAGTCTCTACAGCGTATGGCATACCAGTTTTGCATCTGGCTTGAGTGGAATCCTCATTTCCCCTAAATCACTGAGTTTTCTGAGAATCACATTAGGAAAAGGTCCTAGAATTCATGTAGTATATCTGTGAGTTTGGCCATCGTCTCCTCGCCCCAATAGTCTCCAACATTAGCAAATTTCGGATCTTCTACCCACCCAATGTTAACTTTTGGGATCCTCAACAGCTGGTTCATCGATTCCATTGGTATGTTAGGAGCTGTGACTCCACAGCTTCCTTAAGACTCTAGAATATTAACATTCCATAGCTCGTCATCATCTTCAGGTTCCCCAGACAAGTTGTGGCACTTCATCATGGATTGGATAGAGCAATGCTCATGAGGATCAATAGGGTATGCAATAGGGATGAATTTTAGTACTACGTCACGGATAATGTGTAAATCATTACATACCTCAGGGTTGGCATCCTAGAAGATAAATGTTAGCACAAAAAAAACTGACAACTCCTTGCAAGTGGTAATGGTTCTGCACAATTCTGCTACCACAAACCAGGACTGTGGCATCTCTTCTAGAGTGTGAACAAAAGCATGAACCCACTTATCCCTGGGTTGCGATGTCCATAACATTTGACATTCAATCAAATGATGGGTGGGGTCATTTCGTCCATCATATCTCCCAGCATGATAGACCTCTATATCACCAAATCAGACAATCATCAACCCGCGGCACTACTCCCAGTCATGGATCGTCTGCTTGTGTGTCGCCCACCATAGAACTGGAGTAGCCTTCAGTGCTACATCAAGAGCCAGTATCCTTTGCGGTTCAAACACCTTTTCTTCAAATTCTTGGAAGAACTCAAATAGTCCTGGAAGTCCTTTGTAAATGGGTAACTTGACAGTCTCAATCGTGACATGTCAAAGAAACTGTGTAATCAACCTGCATTTTCTAAATGATACCTGATGCAACCGATTTTTCCAATTTTCTAGAGCATCGTCAGAGTCGGAGGACACAGAACTTGCGCTGTGCCATCCAAGTTCACCATTGATAGTAGGGTGGATATAGTCCTTGAATATTTTATAAGCATGATCCCACCTTCTCTCAACTTCGTCCTTTACGGGTTCGATGTATCGTTGTCCTTCCTGAGGGTCCATAGGAGAAATGACTCTGACATCCTAGTTTTGAAATGTCATAACACATTTTTTGAAGTTGATAACTGCCATGCTATCATTATCCCATCCAATTCCTAGCAACGCAAGATAGGAACCACCATCTCCTACAACTTCTATTACGTCAAATTCAGCCTATATTTTCATACCTTCAATGTCGACCATCAAGTTTGAAACACGACCAATGGGTTGAACCTTCACTTGGTTTTCTAAATGTAGTTGTATCGACGACCATCCCAACGTTGGCTTCCCCTTCAATTTCCAGGTTTTCTTTGTTAGGATGTTTACATCTAATCCAATGTCCAAAATGACCAAGTCAACCTCATAATCCCCAATCTAGACATTCATCCTCATCTCCTTGTTGGTCTTCCTTTTTTGCAAGGAATTCACAGTGGAATCCTTCATTGTTTTATCCAGGAGGTGTAATAATTCCTCGAGCTAAATAAGGGTGTTCGAGTCCCTTGCCAGTGATAGACATCTCTCAAAGAACTTGCATAGGGTACCATACTGTCGCGATGGTCCTGCCTCTGCAGATGGATCGAAAGAAAATGGCATATCAACGATTGGTAACTTAACCGGATTTCTTTCAATTTTGTTCTTTGCATCGAAGAAGGTATCTTTCTCTGTCGCAATATCAAATGCAACCTTCTTCTTACCAGCGAGCTGAACTTGTAGCCATGGTCCATCATCTCCAGTTGTCCCACCAATGCGAGTGACAATCCCAACGTCGAAATCCTTCATCCGCGTCTTGGCCTGAATAGTGGCAATTGTCGATCCCTGGTTCAAAGGCGGGTTCTGATTCAATGGTTGATTCATTGGTTGTTTCTGCGTCTGAGGTGGATTTTGAGTCTGAGTCTACGGTGGGACCTGGTTCTACATTATCAGTTGGTTCTGGACTTGGAATGCCAATTGATTCTGATTCTGCACATTCTGTAACTGGGAAATTTGTCTTGCCTACCATTTTACAATCAACTGAGGGAAAATTTCAACATTATGATCGCTGGCTGCACAGTATGTGCACTGCGCATGAGGGAACTCTCTTTGGTAATTCCCAAATACCCTAGAGGTATAGCACTAGATTGATTCATGACCTCATCCTCCCCCACGGCCGAATCCTCTTCCTCGACCTATGAACCCTCCGCGGAATCCTCCTCGGACTCCTCCTTGTTGAAACTGCGGTTGGGCCATTTATTGCTGCGGTGGGTTAGGTTGCTGCTGAACATATTACGCAGCTTGAACATATTGCGAATGATTATACGAGAGTCATGGTACTTGGTTATACTATGGTTGTACCACCATTTGTGGTTGTGGTGCGAATTGCAGTTGTGCCATAAACTGTTGCTGTGGTTATGCAGGGACAAACTGCAAAGGAGGCGGTGGCATATACGATACCTATGCTGCTAGTTGTACTACTTGTGGCTGTGCTTGCACTGTTTGGGGACCTCTCCTTTTACAAAGTAGGAATCATACGTTCTTTCCTAAAGAAAATCATAAGCGCGACAGTTTTTGTCATCATTTCCAACTGACCGAAAAATGTACAGTACAAACTTTCTTCCTTAGTAACCATCTTTTGCATATAATCATAGTTCTTGTGTCGATTCCCATAGACCTGGTAGATGTGACACCATGGTGCGCTAGCACCACTCAACGGGCTCAGGGATCTTGACAACAAATAGTTCTGAAATGTCAGACAAGTATCCCTGGTATGTCCATGTGCATGGCAACGAGTGCACCAAATATCATCATGATCTTCCTTATCCTTTTTTATGTCTTGCAATTGTAGCATTAAATTGGCCAACTGCGTCTAAATCTGATTCATTCCAACGACGTTTTACCCTCCCGACAATGCCTCTAATTTCATCGCAGTCTCTAGAGCCTCGCTTTGCGTTGTAATATTTTGATGCATTAATGGTTTATGCATTAAACCATTCTTTATGCTGAACATCACTCATCTGAAAAATGACTCGAGCCATCAATGTCTTAAATTGCTGATCAAAATCCCAAATGATTTCATTGGGGAATTATTTGATCTCTTTCAATTAATTAATGTATTAAGCTTCAGATTTTGGCTTCTTAAATTCCTCAAATAGCCCTATTCTGATCTCGTCCAGTGTTTTTGCAGTACCTCCCTGAGGCACCCGTGTGAATCTCATAAACCATTCCAATGCACGGCCCCTTAGAGTAGTGGCTAGCTAACTTTTCTTGACATTATCATCAATAGTTTGCTGAGCAGTCTAGATTGCTTCACATAAGAACCAGTACTACTCTGGATCGTCAGTTCCATTTCCATTGAATATTGGCAATTTCATTTCGTCTCCCGCCATTCTAAACTTTCTTCCTCCTGCTGGTGCTCTATTACTAGACTGTTGCCGACATGTTGGGCAAGTCGACGTAGAATACGTGTTCCTTCCATGTGGTGGAGTAGTGCATAGAGGAGTAGACACGTTACTGTTGGGGTTCGATCTTGTCATTCTTCCAAGTGTAGCCGGGGCTTGTATGTCCTCATCATCACAAAAAGTTCGCTTCGTTCCATGTGGTTGGTCTTCACGGTATCACACTTCGACTTCAGTAGGACCTTCTCCTGTCCTCTACCTCTTTTCTCGAAACCTTGCTCCTCCCCTCGTACAACCACTTGTTTCTTCAACGACCTCTACATTCTCACCAGAACTCATGCCCATCTACCCCTTGTTCCCTCATGTGTTTCCCCCTTTTCTGTCGCAGTGCCTACATCCCCTGCACACCATAGTTCCACTACTCTTGGTCCATTTTTAGGATACCCTTTTCACAGACTAGATGCTTAATCGATAGTTGTAGCCACAATAGCAACCTTCCATGAGGTCCACTGAAAAAATCCCTTTCTGCCTCACTGAAATATTTATTAGTATCAACAGCAAACTCAATGATGTATCCTTCCAAGATACTATCCAACCATACCTCGATTGCTTGCGATGCCTTGTTGTTTGTTTCTTGCAACTCCTGGATTAATTATGGGGTACAAGATGTCAGCTCTCCTCCTTGAAAGTTTTTTTTTCCACTTAGCAAACTTTGCCAACCATTCATGTAAGAGCACCGAGAATTCACAAAAGAACCATTCATGAGGATTGTCGTGGATATATCTATCCAACCAGTGGCTCATCGACAGCTTAGGATTCTGGTTTTCAGCTTCAACAAACTCCCACAACTTCAGATCAAACCATCCCTCGATCTCTGATTGAGTCGGATGCCAGAACATATCCCCCTCCTATTTGTGACTCAGGTCCCAGCAATGGAACCATTTGTTGGTGAAGCCCACCAACAAAGCTTCGTCGACAGGGGTTCCCACTCTATCGACACCCTGCAGCGTAATCTCCTTGAGCACTGGCCTAGATAGGTTTTACCTCGCCCAGTAATGTCTGCGGAGCAGATGAGGTCTCACCCGAGGCGGTTAAGGGAGAGTTGTCGAAACCAAGTTTTCGACAGTGGGGAAGGAGGACATGTGGATCCGATGGAGGGAGATCATAACTTATTCGATCTCATACAGTGTATTCCATGAGGTGGAAAGGGATTCCTTAATGCCCTCCTTCCAGTGGATTCCATCCCATCGACTTCAGATCATTTATTCTGGGATAGGAGTCTAGAGTCATTTGAGTGCTTGAGACTTACAGTCATCAGTGGTAGGTTCTCTCACCATTGAAAGTTTTGGGAATACATCAATGTCCCTTGATCGATGGAAGAAATCCCTTGATTGATGTATTCTTCCAAGTGTTCGACCTCAACACATTTATTCGCACTTGTTAGATTGCACTCTAGTACCTTGATTCCCATTTTCATTATCAGTGGGTGATATTACGTCTATTAATGGTATACATCAATGATTTGTAATCAGATGATGGAATACTATGTTCAACCTCGACACTGTGGAAATTGAACCCAAGAGATAGAACAATTACACTCACAAAATTGCTATTCAAACATGCAAAATTCACACCAAAGGAGATTGAAATTGGAGCATAACACTGATCTGTATTCAATAAGTGTACAATGTCAAACCATATGAAGTAATAGGTTGCTGCAATATATAATTACATGAGATATTCAAATGCATAAGGATGCCATTTGAAATGGTAAAAAAGCAGGCTTACTAAATCTAGTCAAATCCCCCATAGGTGCATAAAGCAGTTTCCAAATCTACCAAGATGCTCACGAATTGGCTAAGTCAAGTAGGAAAGCTAATGAGGGATGAAAAGACAACTCATACATTCTTTTATTAGGAGAAAAGGAGGGAGGATGATGTGGGAAAAAAACAAGTCAACTACACCTAGTCTAGCTTTTCCTTTTTCCTTAAATCTCAATAAAATAGATAGCTTTTCAGAAAAAAACAGATATGCGCTTTGGAGGATCTGGAATAAAGAAGACATGCTAAATTGGGTTTCCAGGATGTTTCCCAAGTGCTCCATGACTCATTTTAGCATGTGTTGACTTCCAGGACTTGTAGAAGGTAACTAGCATAGTGTGGAATCTAGGAAAGTAGGTAATAAGACAAAAATAATTAAAATTAATGTCTAAGGTAGGTAACTATGGGTTGATTATTCTAATACCCCCCCTTAATCTTGACTTTATGACTAAATATCAGAAAACTATAGGGCCTAGCAACAAGGCTTAGTCACCCTTTACATACTACTTGTCCATACAATCAAGGAAAGAAGCAAAAGCCTAGTGGGAAAGTCCTCCCTTAAACATGGGTAGGGAAAACAAAATTTTTGGAAATCTTGTTATCAATCATGCTTCACATCATGATCAGCAATCCCCAGCAGTGATTTGAGATTGCTGAAGTTCATCTCATAAAAAACTTTGGTGAATATTTCTACTACTTGTTCTGAAGATGCACAAAAGAGTAGATCAATGGTGCCATCATGCACAAGCTGTCTGATGTAATGCCTATGGATCTCAATGTGCTTGGTTCACTGTCTTTGAACTGGATCATTACAGATTCAAATGGTGCTCTGATTATCACAGTAGATAATAGTTGAAAACTCTGATTCGATACCACATTCTCCAAGTATCCCTTGCAACCACAAACATTGAGTTGCTACATTTACAACTCCTCTATACTATGCTTGTGTAGATGAGAGTTCTATGGCACTCTGCTTCTTGCTTGACCAGCTGATTGGTCCTTTTGAAAGCATGGAAACATATCCTAATGTATACTTTTGATATGTTTGTCACCTAACCAATCACTATCAGTAAACCCAATCAAATCAAGATCAGATTTTGCTTTGTAGAAGACCCCATGAGTTCTTGTTCCTTGAACAAAATTTAGGATCCTTTTGGATGCTCTCCAATGGATCTCATGAGGCTGATCCATGTATCTCGAATCCACACTAACTGCATAATATATATCAGGTCGAGTGTGTGTAAGATAAAGCAAACACCCAATCAACTGCCTATACAATGTATTCTTTACCATAGGATAAGAACCTGGTTCTTCGAGCTTAACTCCTGAAAGGAAGGGAGTATTTCTTGGCTTGAAATATTTCATGTTGAACTTGTTCAGAAAATCCAAATCATACTTGGAATGATGTACTTTTATTCCATGTTGGAATTGAGCAATTTCGAGACCCAAGAATTGGCTCAACAATCCCAAATCTGTCATGGAAAATGCATGGTTCATTGCATCCTTCAAGGAGGAAATCTCTTTATTTAAACTTCCTGTAATCAGAAGGTCATCCACATATAATAAAATAATCATAAATAACCATGAATCATCTTCAAATAGACATTAGGATCAGACTTGCATCGAACAAAACTCAGTGATAGCAAAAAGCCATCAATCTTGGCATACCAAGCCCTGCGGGCTTGCTTGAGCCCATACAATGATTTCTTTAACTTGCACACTAAAGATGGACTAGAAACAAACCCTTCAAGTTGCTGCATATAAATATCTTTAGTGATATCTCCATTTAGGAAAGCACACTTCACATCTATGTGATGTACCCCCCACTGCTTCGAAGTTGCAATGGCTAGAGATAGCCTTATGGAGTCCATCTTTGCCAATGGTGCAAAGGTTTCATTGTAGTCAATACCATGCACTTATGAGTATCCCTTGGCTACCAATATTTCCTTATATTTCAAAGTTGAACCATCAGCAGCAAACTTAGTCTTGAAAAAACACTTACATTGAACTAGCTTCCTCCCTGGGGAAAGATCAACCAGTTCCCAAGTGTTGTTCTTCTGGAGTGAGCTGAATTCTTCTTTCATGGTTGTTTTCCATCTTGGATCATCTCCTGTATATTCATATGTATATGGATCTAATTCAACCATCAGATAGAACTTCTCAGCAAATAGAGGATCTTTCACAAAAAGGGCACTCTTAAACAGAGATCTAGTCCTCCTAGTGTCACTAAGATTTCCAACTAGTTCCCTAGCTGCATGAATGGTATTTTCTGCCCATTTTGGTATTTTAGGAATGTTAGGATCTGCAATCAAATCATTGTTATTGGACATATCAGAATCAGCAAACTCATTAAACTCTCCACTTACAATCAATGGATTTGGTGGTGAAGAAGACTCTCCAACTTCCACTGCTACTAAAGGCTCTTCTTGGAACTGAACACTTCTTTCAATGAAAGATTTGTTAGTGCTCAAGTTGATCATCTTGTACCCTTTTGAATATTTATACCCAAAAAATAGGCACTCTTGGCTTTGGGGCTACAAATCCTTCCTCTTTTCAGTTGGAATTCTAGCCCAAGCCTTTGAACCAAAAATCCTGAAATGGCTCACATCTGGCTTGTGCCCACTCCAAGCTTTGAAAGGAGTCATACCATCAAGCTACTTATGAGGCACCCTATTCCGGATGTAGGATGCACATTTTATATCCTTGGCCCAAAAATTTGGTGGCAAAGTCTTAGCCTCCATCATGCAGGTTGCCATCACCTTCAGTGATCTGTTCTTTCTCTCAGCAACACCATTTTGTTGTGGTGTGTATGGGATTGACTGCTGCATATGAATACCTGAATCTTTACAATACTAAATGAACTCAGACTTGACATACTCACCACCATTTTCATATCTGAGGATCTTGAGTTTCCTCCCAGACTGGTTTTCAACCAAGGCTCTAAAGACTTTAGAGAGGTCAAAAACTTCAGACTTATGCTTTAGGAATTAAACCCAACAATACCTGGAAAAGTCATCTATACATATTTGGCTTGACTCATGGACATATGAGGGAATGGACCAGCATTGTCACTATGGATCAGCTCAAGAGTTGCAGAGGTTCTCTCATGACTAGCTTTCTCATACTTGTGCTTTGGGTGTTTTCCTAGGATACAACCTTGACAGACTCCCTTAGAAAACTTGATCTTTGGTAACACTATGACCATATCTTTTTCACTCAAATCAGAAAGATACTTGTATTTAAGATGGACAAATATTCCATGCCAAAGATTTCTTGCTTCATTAGCATGAATCAGAAGAGCAGAGGGGTTTGAGTAGGGTTGAAAATGGGAAAACTTGTATACCTTCGAAGTGTGATCTACAAGACCTTTTGCTATGACTTTACCATTCGAAATCTTAGTGATTTCAACATCATCGGGGGAGAAGATGACCTTCTTTGGAGACCTAGTATGAGTCATATGATACACTGACAAGATATTAGAGGCAAGCCCTGGAACATACAACACATTATTGAACTTACCATGGTCAAGATCAATCCTTCCCTTCCCCAAACTGTCAATGAAAGAGTCATCTCCCAAAACTATTGGTGGACCTTTCGACATGTCAAGAGAGGAGAATATATCTTTTGTCGAAACCATATGTCTAGAAGCTCTAGAGTCTATGATGAAGCTAGGTGATCCTGATGTGACAACAACCAAGGCATGTACTCTCTCTCTGTCCTCTGAATTTGATCCTCCTTCCCTCTTCTTTGAGCAATCAGGAAGGGAGATGTTATTCTTCTCCAAGGGTTGGGTCAACATGTCAATTTTCTTTTTCATACAAGAGATATCAGGATGATAGCCCTTGGGGATCCTCTTGAGACTTGTTCTTATCTCTCTTTTGCTCAGGTGGCTTTTTATCTTTTTTCTTAATTTTTGAATCCACATTTGAATCTCCAGCAACCAAAGCTTGGTCTTTGGAAGGTTTGATGGTGCCCATTATCACCAACTTATCTTGCTCATGTGTGAGGGATTCCATGAAATCTGCAAGCTTAGGCATCTTCTAGGCTCAAGCTGTCAACTTGTTGTAATGGAAGGTTGAAACAAACACTAAATAGTCAGGACCAAGCTTAGAAAGTATGGCCAAAACTAGGTGCTCTTCCTTCTTTTCGATCCCACATTGTTTCAACTACAAAACAAGGGCCTTAAACTTGGAAAAGTAGAGTTGCAATGACTCGAAGCTACTGGGACTCAAGGAGATTAGATCATTCTTGATTTGATGTCCTCTCATCTCATCTATCTTTCCAAAAATCTCTTCTAGCTTCTCCCACACTTCATTAGGTGATGTCAATCCATCAAGATGGAAGAGGAGGTCTCTTGAAATGCTCAGACACAAAAGACCATAGGACTTATCCCTCCTGTTGTGCCATTTAATTTTCTATGCAGCTACATTGGGGTCTCCCTTTGTTGCCATAGTTACCCTATAGAGACCTTTCACTCTCAACAATATCTCCATCTCAGCTTTCCACTCAAAGAAATTGAATGGAGTCAAGATGATCTTCTGAGATTGGTCCATAGCTCAGAAATTGTGCCCTCCAGTCAGCAGAATGCGCTCCCAGTCAATATGTCAAACCTGTAATAGAAATAAGGATAGAAATCGATCTACAAAGGCTTTGATACCATGTGGAAATTGAACCCAAGAGATATAAAAATTACACTCACAAAATTGCTAATCAAACATGCAAAATTCACACCAAAGGAGACTAAAATTGGAGCATAACACTGATCTGTATTCAATAAGTGTACAATAGCCAACCATATGAAGTAATAGGTTTCTACAATATATAATTACATTAGAGATTCGAATGCATAAGGATGCCATTCGAAATGTTCAAAAAGCAGGCTTACTAAATCTAGTCAAATCCTCCATAGGTGCATAAAGCAGTTTCCAAATCTACCAAGATGCTCACAAATTGGCTAAGTCAAGTAGGAAAGCTAATGAGGGGTGGAAAGAAAACTCATACATGCTTTTATTAGGAGAAAAGGAGGGAGGATGATGTGGGCAAAAAACAAGTCAACTACACCTAGTCTAGCTTTTCCTTTTGCCTTAAATCTCAATAAAACAGACATCTTTTCAGAAAATGCAGATATGCACTTTGGAGGATCTGGAATAAAGTAGACATGCTAAATTGGGTTTTCAGGATGTTTCCCAAGAGCTCCATGACTCAGTTTTAGCATGTGTTGACTTCTAGGACTTGTAGAAGGAAACTAGCATAGTGTGGAATCTAGGAAACTAGGTAATAAGACAAAAATAATTAAAATTAATGTCTAAGGTAGGTAACTATGGGTTGATTATTCTAATAGACACCTATATTCACATATTAGGACATGTACTTGTAGCGGTTTGTGTAGAAGACTTTCCATATTGGTGGCATTTCATATATGCTACCTCCTTGATCGTGTCAGTGTTCATGAGATTTTATCTCTCGTGACTTGCTTCCAGTGTATGTCAGATATCTTTAGCCATTATGGAGATATTGATCCATGGTATATCTTTAGCTTTCATGGATATCTTGGTCCTTTTTATATCTTCATCATGGAGATTCTGATCTATTATATATTGTACGTGGCGATGACCACACATGTCACATTTTGTATATCATGCCTATTAATGGTCATTGTACTCTTATGTATTTGGAACTGCTATATGTATTTGTAGTCATATACAGAGTTTGATTATTGTATTATGCTGTTGGATGTCTGGTTCTTCCACCTAGTTCTTCATCACTCCACTTCTGGGATGGATTTATAATGTATTTCAGCCATCATGTTACCCCTCTGACCTCACACATTAGGGGGCATCTATTACAGCTAATTTTACCACACATGGTTGATCACACTTTTATGGCCTTCCCTGTCCCTTTGCAGACTCTTTGGACCCCATGGACTATTTTTATACATTTTATGTTTCCAAGATCATCCCTAAAAACACTCATTATTTGCTGTACGCGACTTTTAATCCCTTTCTCGCGTATATATGCGGATATTACCCTTAAACCTGCGTACATTGGGATGTGTGCAAAAGGCCAAATGTTTTTGGAGTTTTCCTTGATGTGGATATGAATCACTTGTCTCTTGGCCTTCCAAATGCCTCGAGATCGCTCGGATTTGACCTTCCATTTACCCAATGAAGCACTATATAAGGAACCCATTGGATACATTAAAGAGGGGGAATTGAAGAGCAAGAAAAGTATAGTCCATTTTTGTCATAGCTTGCTTATACTTGAGTCTACATCCCTTTGTCCCTTGGAGCACTTTTTTATCTTCCCAAGCTTTCCTTTGCTTGTGAGCTTGCTATCGAGAGATGGAGGATTGAGGTGGTGGAGTCCTAGGTGGAGGACTCAGTTTCTACGATTCGCAGACGTGCCGACAAAGGTTGTCACTTATGTAATCTCTGATTTTATTATTAGAAATATCTTTTCTTGTCCAATGATGTGCATTTAAATTAATATTGAATCCATGGATGTATTTAATTGCTTATGTATCATTGATTATATATGCTAGAGTAGGCCTAACACTATATTGTATAGCATGCTTTCCTTGTTTACTATTGTTGAGAGTAAATTGCTAACACAAGTGGGATTTGAAAATGCTCAATGGGGATCTACTACAACCATCCAAAATAAGGTATGTTTCGAGATCCTTTAGTGTTAGATGTTGTATTTCTCTTGCATATGGGGAAGGGATTGATTTCTTCGGTTTCTTTGTCTATTGTGGTACACCCCAAGCCATAGGAAGTTTTCTCCGTAACACCATTGTCTTCGCTTTCGCCATGAATGCACTCGAAAGAAAGGAAATTTCTCTCACAAATCATAGAAGAAGGTGTAGGCTGCAGCCAAATTTATTGATATGCACTTGAGAAATTTCGTTTTAGGTGCATCAACAGTTTCACCAAAGGGATGCAGAAAAGGGAAGCAATGGAGATAGTCTCCTCTTCAGTCGTATTCGTGCATCTCACAAGAAGTTTCTGGGAAATATCCAGGATGTGCGTTTGCACTTTACCTTTTGAAATTGGGGATATTCAAACACGTAGGCCCTGAGAATCGAACACGCGTCCGTCTGTTAGTCACTGACCCATAGTTGGAAAATAGGAAATAGTTGCTTCTTTTAGTCAACTTGTTAAGTACTATGGTTAAAGGAATGGGTTTTTAATTTGTAATGGTTAAAGGAACTGGTTTTTAATTTGCATTTAAGTCGTGGACTGGGGGCAGCTCCTCATAGGTCACTATAGACAGATGACGAAAGCC
>LPNX010489495.1:21143-35197 GCA_001517045.1 Pseudotsuga menziesii | reverse complement strand
TATATATATATATATATATATAATTGTTCACTATTTGAAACACAGTCTCCCAAGACCATGGTAAATCAAGTTTGTAAATAATATATATGCTATGTGTTTACAAAGTAAATGATGTGGAGTTGATAGACATGTCTCTTTTGACCCTTGGTTAATAAATTTAATAAAGGATGTATTTTGTTTTATGAAGTGAATGACGTGAATTTATATTGGTATAAGAAGAAATTTGTTTATGTTATTGCTTAAAGTGTGGTTAAGTAATATTAGTTATTTCATTTTTCTTCAATTATAAATTATTGTGATTGAGATCATACAGTTTCTAACTTCTTCTACTAAAAAAAAATTACATTATCCAAAATTTTAATATTTGGTGTTGTTACATTTATGTCGACATTCTAAATGAACCAAAGCCTCCTTTGAGTCTACTAACTGAAAACCCTCTTCCTCTAATTCATGTGTATTCTTTATGGATTCTTCTATTTCTCTTAATTCCCTGTCATCATTTTCTTTCTTACAAGCATCCCAATATTTCATCAGATGTTTGATGATTTTTAAATTTGCTTCAAACTACCCTGCTATATGTAATGGATTCCCTGGATCTGAAGGGATCCAAGTGTTCTAAACCATTACCTTAAAGGATGCCTATTGAAGGTAATGGTTTGGTACCATTACCTTTCGGTTTTAGGGAAATTGGCAAGTGATTTGATTCTCCTCCAAATCCAACCCATTGTCACATAAGCAACATCTTATCCATCAACCCTTTAGAAATAAAACACCTGTCCAATATTTTTGTGATTCTATTTTCTATCATTCTTTTGGTCATTAGGTAAGTTTTAGCTTCACAGGATCAATATCTAGTAGTCCATTGCTTTCAAAGGTCTAAATAAAGAAGTTTGCCAAAGAATTAAGGATGTCCTTTTTTCCCCAAATCTCTGCCTCTCGAAGGGATACGTTTAAATCCCCACCTATAATGAGAGCATTTGAGTATACAAAGGATTTCTTCATTATGTCATTCTAGTAGGCCTCCATATCCATATAAAACCCATACAAATTCAAAATTCTCAGCTCCATGTTTAATTCAACTGAAAAAACATCCACCTTGATTCCAGAGGTTCTGCTCCAAAAATTTCCGACTTTAATAACCTTGGAATCCCATCCTACTGCTAGACATTAAAAATGCCTTCTTGCATCTATTGTAACAAAGGACAAATCCTTGAAAATATCTTCCAATGAAAGTTTCACACGATTACAATCCCCCAGGGTTTCCTAGGGTTGAATTATACATATTAATATATAAACATTATGCCTAGATTAAACCTTAATCAAATTATTTTTTGTCCAATAATCATTTTGTATTTAATTATAAATTAAATTGAACATATGAACTATATAGAAACAAGAAAACAAAGTAGGAACAATAAAACAAAATATGGAAAACAACTAGTGAGAAATCATTTTGGAGAATCAAATGTATAGTAAATACTTGATATTTGAGGTATTAGTTTATTAAATGTGTAACATCTTCTTAAAATTTTATAAAAATAGAGATATCAATTAAAAACTATATATAAGTTAGTATAACCTGTGACAAAAACACAAATAATGCTATTTTCTAGTTTTATTGATAAAATTTAATTATTTATAAACATAGTTCTGAAATTAGAAAACAATACGTCTAAACACTAATACTAAATTAATAAATATTATTCACTTTGATATTGCTTATAATTAATGAAAAAGATATCAAAGTTGAAAATGAAATATTTTTAAAATTAGAAATAATTTTAATTCAATTTTGTAAATAAAATTAAAATAAAAAAAATATCCATACGTCATCATCACATGTCTCCACAAAATAACAAAATGATTAAACTATAATAATGAAATTATAACAATATTATTAATTTGAAAATGTTAAACAAATATTAAATATTATTAATATGAGGCTTGGTCAAACGTAACGTAAAGATTTTTTTTAAGTGTAGTTTTGTTTTATTCAATCAAATTGCCCTACCTCTAATAGGATTGTTGATGTTTGATTGAAATTCTTCCCCTATCATCTATTTCACAAAATCTTTAAAATTTCATTAAAAGTTTTTAAAAAACTTTTAACAAATATCCAAAAATCATTGTTTTAAAAAATTAAATTCTAAATGTTTTTTTAAATTTAGTAATAAACAATATTAATGAACACTTGAAAACAATATGTTTGAAAACAAGGTTGTCTCCTCTCCCCTACCATTTTTGGCATTTACATTGATAAGCTAGACAAGTGTTTAGAAGAAGAAGGTTGCACCGATACAATCTTAGCTGGGAGAGTTATCATCCTCCTACTTTATGCTGATGATATTGTTCTTATGGCAAGGTGTCCTTGTGATCTCGATAAGCAATTAATAATTCTTAAATATTTTTGCTTTAACATGGGTATGGATGTTAACACCGACAAGACAAAAAATATGATTATAAAATCTAAGAAAAACACCTATGCAATATTTATTTATGATAATAGAAATCTAGAGGAAGTGACTTCTTAAAAGTATCTCAGAATTGATATTCATCACAAGCTCAATTGGAACTATAACATTGAGAAAATGATTAAAGGACGGCAGAAAGCTTAGTTTGGTCTTGAAAATAATTGTAAATCAACCAACCTGGTCAGGTGGGATAAAAAGTAGTTCTTGTTTGAAACTCTTGTCATCCTTGTTATCTTGTATGGTTATGAAGTATGGGGTGCAACATTTCTATAGAATTGTGGAGGAAGATTGAGAAAATCCAGAAGCAGTTTATAACTTATAACCTCAAAACTAAAAGCAATATGCCTTATCATATTCTCCTCATAGAAGTGGGTATTCCCCCCATCGAGAGTATGGCTATGACTAGGTACATGATGTACAAGCATAATATAAATAACATGGGAAGCGAAAGACTTCCTAAAATTGCTTTAAACTCAAGTCAAAACCAACTACGCCTCAAGCAGTGTTGGTGTCAAGATACCATGGCCTGGTTAAACCATTGAGGCATTGATAAAAACGACATTTTGCAGAACATTGATAATGTCAAAAATATTATTACTTCTAAGTTTAAAGAGAAATTCCGGTGTGAGGAAAATTTAGCGGTTAAGAGAAAATTAAGATACTATAAGGAGGTCATTAATCCTAACTTGGAAGATCAGAAGTATCTCTCGATAGTAATTAGCTCACGGAAAAAAATTAATATATCCAAGATTAAAATGAAATCTCATGAACTCCATAGTGAAACAGGGCGTCAGTCTATTCCTAAAACTCCATGGGCAGAAAGGGTTTGTCATCTACGTGAGTCTATGAGCGTTGAGGATGAAAAACACTTTCTCTTAGAGTTCCTTGCTTACATCCACATTAGATCCGAGTTTCATAATATTTGTTACAATACAAACCTTTATAACATCCTATTTTGCCAAAACTATAGTGAGCTTGGAAAGCTTCTTGGCAAGCTTTTTGAGCACAGGAACAAGATTTTAAAGTAAACCAAGTTTTATCCTTCTTAAGGTTCGATAGACCAAAGTTGGTCTCAGTGGACGTTAATCATCATCATAATTGACATCTAACTTATTATCTTAAAATATTAAAATACTATTATATTATTAATATTATATAAAAAAAAAAATTTAAATTATAATATTTTTTCGTTAATATACATGATGAAAATTTTTACTATTACCATAAATATCTATATAAAAATATTTATTATAATTCAACTTATTATATATAATAATTATTTTTTATTATGGCAAAATATTTATTATAATTAAATTTTTATTTTTAATGATGATGATGATGATTAATGTCCATTGAGAGCAACTTTGGTCTATTGGACCTTAAGAAGGATAATACTTGGCTTACTTTAAAATCTTGTTCATGTGCTAAAAAAGCTTGCCAAGAAGCTTTCCAAGCTCACTATAGTTTTGGCAAGTTAGGAGGTTATAAAGGTTTATATTGTAGCAAATACTATGAAACTCAGATCTATTGTGTGTAAGGAAGGTTATAAAGGTTTGTATTGTTCACTTGTCATCTGCATTAGATAACCACGCAAACATATCAAATTTATAGAAGCTAAGACATCATAGAAGTTGTTAGCCTACACACATGAGCATGAACAACACGCTTAAGGCATGCTCAAGGGTAATTATGATGGCTTTCTTTCGAAACAAGGTGCAGTCGAGGCCGAGACGAAATTGTCTAATAGAAATAGAAAATACAGAGAAAGGTAGACAATTGTCCTCATATTCAATAAAATTGTCACAAATATTTAAAATTTAAATTTTTTAGAGAGTTGTACTACAGTGGAATTTGGAATGCTTCATTTGTGTGTGTTGGGGGTTTCATCCTTTTTTAAGTCAACAGAGTTGTGCTATAGGGTCATCCCTCTTTTCTTTATTTCTGAAGTCTGTGTGATAATCCTTAGCACATTTAATATCATAAATATAATCTTATGAAAGTCCTATTAAATTTTTCTCCATTTTTCTCCAATGAAATAAAAATTTAGTATATTTATAATAAAAAAAATTATACAGTTGAAAATTGCAAATATACTTCAATTTTAAAACAAGGATGCATGGTAGCGAATACTTGTTGAGGTGTAGGTTGAAGCATGCATTGATAGGCTACACCTGCGACCCTTGCTAATGGATGCACCTGTCCTCACTTACTATGGTATTGATGTCAGTATGGATGTTGCTTATGGGGATACTATTGGTGCTAGGTAACCTACTGATCCCAGGGTTTTCTCATTATATACATATATAGATGGAAGGTATGTTGGTCCATATGCTTGCTTTGTTTCCTTGGTTCTAGTACCCTTGCTTCTATCTATGCTAATTGTGTTGCTTAAAATGGTACTGGAACTGCTTCATCAAAAGACACAACTACATCACTTGAGCCAACATAATCTATTGCTTAAGTTGTTGTGTAAGGATTGGGTCATGGTAAACTATAGGTGTTAAAACTAATTCTCATGCTCCATTAGTTAGTTACTTTGCTTGAGATTTTGGCTTAGCTACCTATGTATATGCTTATGAATATACTAATGTCAGGTATTGTTGGGCCAGGAAAAGTGCACAAGGAAGAATGAGATGTGCAAGCAAAGAAGGAAAAGTGCACACACAACAAGGGAAAAGGAGGTCAAGAAGGAAACACATGAACCGACGCAGAAAGATAAAACATGCACGCGGCGTAGAAAGACAGGATACAGATGGAAAGGAAGCACAAAGTAGAGGAAGCTGCGACAGGGTTGGTGCAACAAGGAAAAGCACATCCAGAGTCAGTGGAAAAGGCATGTAGAAGAGTTAACGTTGGACAGGCGGAGGTCAAGGAAGACTGTAGAAGGACGAACCAACAGAAGATAGAAGGACAGTTTTGCGGCTAGTTATGACAGGTAACGAGCTGAAGGACATTTCCACAGCTAGTTAAGGCTGTGGTTAATGCATGTAGGACTTTTGCGGCTAGGTATGGGATGACATTTAATGTAACATAGATATTTTGTAACCACTTGAGTCTGTAATAACTGAGTAGTACTCAGTCGGCCCTACGTGGTATGGTAAATCGTATAAGGGTTAGATGAGTTTAGACGATATTAAATTAGATTTAGTTCGATTTAGTAGTCGACTCAGAGGAGAGTCTAGTAGAAGTAGAAGGTTGTTGAGCCACAGATCTTGTAGCTGTGTGTGCAGACGTCTAGTAAAGTAAAAGAGTCGATCCAGTCTATGTGCAGATCAGTAGGAGTATATTGAAGCAATAAACCAGAGAGCATGAGAGCAAGGAGATTGAGTCAGAAAGACATATCTTAAGAACAATCTACAAGGTGTAGACTGCAAGGTGCTACCCATATTTCTCATGCCAGATGAAGGGCACCTTGGTGGTTTTTTCGAGATGGGTTTCCACATTATTTCTTGTGTTATATGGATGAATGTTTGCTTATCTTACCTTATTACAGTTATAGTTTTTGTTGAATGTATGTCATAGTATGAATGAATGATTGTTTAGAAGTATTGCTGGATGTTGTGTATGAGCTCATGGTCAATCTGCCAAGTATAAATATAAATCGCGCACTGTATGTAGAGTATAAGGAATTGGCTGCATCGCACAGTTGTGCCAGTTGTTAAGGCTTAAGGACATTGTCGTGTCACGCGGGTGACCTGTGGCACTTGGTTGTGCCGTTGTCGCAGAGTGAAGGACTCCATCCCATCATCTTTGTCGAGCTCCTTGGCCGCGCACCAAGGGACTATAATCCCTTTCCAACTACAAAAACATGGTTCTAATAGTTACCCATTAAGATATCTTGGGTGAGACTCCGCCTGCCTCACGGGCGTTGCCGACTAAGCTTGCTCTGTCAGGATGGTGTCTTTTGGTGTCTTGTTGGTATTGTGTTGTTAAATGAACCGCAGGTTGAGAAAAGAAGGAGAAAGAGGCCAACAGGTATGTTACTGGATATGCTGCTTATGGGTATGCTTTTCGATATGTCAATGGAACTATTGATGCTACTGTTGTTGGTGGTTAAGAAGTGGTACTAGTGTTGGAACAACAACCAGCGTTGTGGCTAGATATGTTGCTTGGTAAACTACTTAATCAATGGCTTAGTCACTTTCTTAAGCAAGTACACAATCCATTGGATTACTTGCATAACCTTTTAGATCAAATGCTAAAACAACAACATCATTAGCAGAGGGACTGGTTCTTCAAGTGCTTTAACTACTGTTTCTTTTCGTGCTTCTTATGTTGCTTAACTTGTACTTTTACCACCTATATTGCTAAAACAACAACTTAATTGATTGAACCAACTGAGTAAATTCCTAGAATTGGATATGCTACTAGTAGTGATACTGCTCCTTATGGTGTCGGGGCTGGAATTGTTACTCTTATGTATAGAATTGCTAGTGTTGGTGTTGGTTCAAAACAAACAAGTAGGGAAATTACTTGATCTGAGTCACTTAGTTACTCATGCACCTAAAAAGATCATGTTAGTTGCTTGATATGAGCCACTTGATTCACCCAGAACTTATATATCACCCAAGGCTGCTACCGAAGCCTGTTATGTCCTAGAAAGAACCCACCTATGCACCCTATACACTAAGGATTTAAGCATTCTTCTTCTTTGTCCACTCTAGAGATTACAGGGGTAACCGTTACTATTATATTTGGCTATCAATAAGAATTTGGCCTTACTATTCAAATATGGGGAGAGACAAAACACATTGAGTTGCAATCCCAAATGGATGAATGACTGATTTCATATTACATAATAGTATATATATGTTACATGTTTGATGGTTCAAGCCAATACCGACTAACTGATCATGGAAATTTATAATTGAATGTAACTAACACAAATTAACCAATGAGATTACTACTCCTAACACTCCCTCTTAATATTGATGGTTACATTCCTCATTAATACTCCCTCTTAATCATGATACTCTAAAATGAAAATGAAAATGCAAATGCCTACTGGTATATGTGTCAACTAGGCTTACAAACACTTAACAAAATTTCAAAAAACTTTTTCTTTTCAACTTTGATTCATGACTCTGCTGCAAACTCTCTTATTTTTCTTCTTCCAAATCCAAACCTTGTATCTTTTCTTCTTCATATTCATATTTGCTTTGAATTTTTTCTTCAAAGTTTCTTTAGGTTATTGAGGCCTACTTATTGCTTGCTCACTATTGTTCATTTCTGACAATGGTTCATACTTCATCATTGGGCTTTCATCATAGTGATTGTTGTCACTATATATGGTCCATCCACTTCTCCCATATAACAACTATATGAGAGAGTATCAAATCCTATGATATTTTCACATCCCCTCCCCTCTACTCGATGAAAAGGACACGACTACACACTGCTGATGCTCTGTCAAATCAAGAAATCTAGCCCCATGAACATACAATAATTAATTGAAATAAAAACCATACATGTATTGATGCATAATACATGAATATACAATGGAAGAAACACATTGCAAGCATTCTATATGGTCATAAGCATTCAACATGTTCATATTAATATATAAAACAAATATAGTTGCAGAATTTAAATACACAAAGAATACTTATCTTGTGAATAAGTTGTCCCGCAACTAGCTATGTCGCTGCAATGTCCCACCCAACCATAGGCCAGTGTGCTTATGAATCTCTCAGCACCACTACCACCCTCGAGCTGGGCATGATTTCCATAAGGAACTAGGGAACAACAGGCTCACACATAGCCAAATACACATCAAAACTCAGCCAAGCCAAACACAGTTGGGATTATCAGGCTGCTAAGGCAGTGGAAAGGAGAATCGCTAAGGTAGTGAGCTAAACCATAAATCTATGGACACATACACACCCAACACAAGGAAGTATCCCTTTCATTGCTACACAGTCCCTCAGGCCATACCTTCCCTTCCAGTTCTATTTCAGGGTGTGCATAGAAGAATAACCAGCCCCTCTTGATCTGTCTGTGAGGTTCCTCTCTTCACTGGGTTTATCAAGCCAATTTTGGCCTCTTCCACTCCTAACGATTCAAACCAAAGCAAGGATTTACAGAACAACAAAACACAAGTGTTGGGTATGGAAAAAAACATCATGGGAACCAAAATCGAAAATGGTAAATGCGGAAAACAACCTTGGGTGAGCAATACGAATTTGGAAACTGTTTATGGGCACTACCAAATCAAAACGGCCTCATCAAACACCCAAAATTGTGAGTCTCCTCTCCAATTCCTCGTGCAACACCAAAACAAATTTATGGGCCTAGAGAAAATGAGGAAATGACAGAAAAATGTGAATCTCTGTTGCACAATCACTCAACAATGCAAAAATGAGTTTTCTAAGCCATGGAAATGAGGTAATTGCAAATAACGTGAAGGAGAGAGCCCAGCAAGCTTCAGATGCGTGAGGAAATGAAGGTCGTGGGTGGATAATGGGATGGGCATGCATTATTTGGAGTTTTCTTGGCCCATAAGTAAAAAAAAAACGTTTTTAAAAAATGATGGCTTTCCCCAATTCGAATTTGATTTCCATACCCTTCCAATCCCAAGGAATTAACTACCTCAACCAATTTCTGGAAGAAATAAATGATTGGGCACAAAAGACAAAATGGGTAATTGACAGCTTTATGGGTTCTCCCGTTGACATTTGGATTTACTCTATTGGCTCAAGGGTTTGAAAATTTTCCCTCCCTATTCCTTGTGAAATCATGCACCCATCTCTTTAATATTGCATTGACATAGCTAGTTGTGGGTATTTTTATTAATTTGCATATTTACATGATGCCCAAAATATAATGTCCCTGGCTAGCACTAAAACCACATGTATCGATTTTACTGGCCGATACATAAAACGCTAAATCCATGGTGGGGCCTTGGCCTTGAGCTCCATACCATGATTTAATAACAGTATTTACATCATTTACAATTTAATGCAATTGAGGTCAAAACCATGGTGTTACAGATATCATGTGCATTTGTGCCACAACAAGTATGCATGCCTACCATGATTACAACAAACAGGCTTACAACAAACAAGGGACACAAACATGCCTAAGACAAGGCATTACAACTTGGACCCAAAAATCGAAAGTATTGGTACAACCGATGATGCACCTCACTACATCATATGCCCAATTACATTATGACCATTACATTCGTCATCTTTACTTTCTTCTGCAAATTATTATTTTATGTTTCTTTAATTAATCCAACTTGAATTTAGTCTACATTGTTGACCTGGATGCACAATTGAATCGAAATGCCAGACATCTTTGGTTGTGGATCGATTTCAGGTTGCATGATTTGATATGCTTAAAGGTTGAGGAGAAATTAGCTTCACAAGGATCTCGATCACCATAGAGGATTCGAACCCTTTCATAACATCGTTCAATACCCACTTTCACAGATCATGGAATCTCCAACACTCATGAGTAATGGTCAGTGGAATATCTTGTTGAATTGATTGCAGATGAGTATGAGCTCTGAGTAATGAATATTTCAGGAAAATGCAGAAGAGTAAGAGGAAATGAAATACAATTTGTTTTTTATTGTAAGGTTAAATTGTTGTCTAGGTTGGGGTTAACGTTGTATTTTGGTTTGGATTCCATACCCACAGCGTTGTATGTTGGTTTGGTTTAGTTCCATTCGTTTTATTTGATGAGCAGCAACAATCTTTAAGGAAAATATGGATCCACTCCTTTGATTTCATCTCCTTTTTCAATTTACTCTTCCCATCTATGAATATTTTATGAATATTTTAGTTTGCTATATCTTCTTGTTATTCATCATTGAAGAGATAGATTTGTTCTATAATAAGTGTGAAGAGATAGAAGATGAATTTGTCATATAATAAGTTTGAAGAGGTATTTGTCATCAAATGTATGGTAAATGGTATGTTTGCAAAGTTTTAATGGCTTATGAGCAACCTATTTTTGAAAAAAATGAATGATTATGAGGACATTTGAGATGTAAAATGGTAGAGTTAATTGGTATTAACATTTTGAGAGGGAGCCTTACAAATTTTGATTGCTCTTAATTGTTTGTTGTAACATGGTAGGATTTTCCTCGATTTAATGAATACTAGATGATGGATCGTATTAAAATGATTTAATGCGAAGATTCAATTGTATATATTATTTTATAATTTGTGAATATTTATTTAAATAAAAGATTTAAAGGATTTTTCTAAATATCATATGCTTGTGATTTTAGAAATTATTTAGCTATAAAGATGAAATCTAAATCTCATGATTGCATTAATATAAATTTCATCGACATAAGCCTTTGGTTCTTAGTTAAACATTATTTGAATATTAAGAAATGTACATTTTATGCATATAGAGATGGCGGTCCCGTTGGCTCAACCTTAGCTTTATTTGAGTACTTCAAGTGGTGCAACAGTTCGAGGTAAGTTGCAATCTCTTCTTTCTCCATCTTTAAAACAAATTGAATTCTTGAAACCTTTATGCTATATGATTTATAATTTAATCCTTTTATCATGCTACTTGGCTATTGATTTAGATGGAGATGGAATTCTCATTAGCTCAACCCTTAGCTCTGCTTATTTGACAACTTCAAGTGGTTCAACAATTTGAGGTAAGTTGTTCCATCTGTGTTCCCCTTAACACTAAAATCAGTCAAGTAGGCTCACTGTAACATGGAAATCCACTGAAAGGAGATCCATAATAGGTATTGAGCATGGTGGTGGAGAATAAAGGTAAATCAACCAACAGTGGGAAGTTCATGTAGTCATGAAGGTGGTGTATAAGAGCCAGATGCGATGTATAGGGGGCAAAGGATATTGACAAGTATGATCCAACCTCTTGTCATTTGATCCAATGAATCTGTCAGAGTTTTCAAGCACTTGGACAGGTGGGTGGCACATGCATCGTTGTATTCTATGGTCATTATTAAACCATGAAATCTTTTTCTAATACCGAAGGGTCGTTACCAGTCCAACAACAAGACCCCTAAGTTCTCAGCAAATGACATGTAAGATAAATATGGGAAAATAATAGATAAAGCTTGAAGAAAAATAAAAAAATTCCAATCTATAATGTCGAAGCTAGGAAAATTGATTGAAATTTTTATGTCCAAGTAAGGAAAATTGATTGAAATTTTTAGTCAAAATAACAAGTAATAGTGTTTGACCAAATATCCAAAACAATATACCATGTATGTGGACATATGTGGACATGTATAATAACAAATTCAAAGTAAAAGCATAATGATAATAAGGAGTTACTTAACACATAGAAGTATAAAGTGTCAATAGTTTAGGAAGTTGGAAGGTCAAGTTAGGAAGTTGAAATTAAAGGTCCTTTCAACCAATGTTAAAATTTGACGGGTAAATAGTTGTCATTTTCCATTTTACACGTCAAAATACTACCACTTCATAAAATTAAATGTCATTATTGAAATGCGAATTTTAATTTGACCCGTCATTTTGAAGTGCATTTTTATTTTTACATGTCATTAATATCTATATCCCAAGCCCCCCCCCGCACACATATATATATATGGAAATTTTGAATTTTGTCATGGTCTCCTTGTCTACAAAATAAACTTGACTCGGTCATGGTTTTTTGGGCCAATGATATTTGGTGGCCCATGTAAATGACCCATTGTGTTGCTTGTGAAGAAGCTTATTTAAAAGTTTCCATGGTAAATATGTGTGTGCTTGGTTTAATCCTTATCCCTCAACTTACATGGATATATTGAGACACATACACAATGAATCTTTCCACGAGTAAAAAAAGATAAAATGTAGGAAATTGAATAACGTTTCCGAATATATAATTTTTTCTATTGAAATGTTCTTAACTATCTAAAGTTTGATTTTTTTTAACAATCAATTTTTTTGGGACAAATTATAAGTTATATGCTTTTGTGGGTGCAACCTTTGAGTGCCTAAATGATGGAATCAACTTACAAGAATTCCTAGAGATATAGAGAACAACTAGTACTAGTGCACCACTATTTTTTAAGAAAAATGATAAATTATTAATTTTTTTAATTATCTAAGTGATCAAACCTTGAAAACAATATGCCAAGTGTGGGTGCAACCTTTAAAGGTATTAATGCAATTATTTCAAAACTAGCTTTTTATAGCATGTAGAGGTTGATGTCCTTTAGTGCACCATACAATTTTTTTTTCAAAATGGTTGAGAAACAAAAGTGTTATTGATGAAACACTAACAATGTGTTTTTTGAGTTAAGGAGTCATGACACAAGAAAATTAGAAAAATATAATATATATATTTTTTAAATACATATTTGGAATCTGCAGAAAAAATGTTATCTCGATCTAAACTTTCATAAGAAATTATTGTGTGCAGCATACGGTAACGAGGGGTAAAACACAATGATATGAGAAAATTGGTGAGATTCCTAATTAGCTATGGCTTACCATATTCCATACTGTAGGTTTGGTTAACACGAAGCTTGGTTCGAAGTAGACACATAGGAAGAGTGATGACACCTTGACAGGTGATAAGGATCGGTCTTAGTGCTAAGAAATGTGAGCGTGTTTCTTGCGCGTTTCTTTTAAATTCAAAATTTCCTTTATCGCCTATTTAGGTGCCATGAAAACCAAAACACATGTGTTTTAGCTCTACAAAACGTGTACATGTTTTATCTCTACTAAACGCGTACGTGTTTTCCATGGATAAAACACGTATGTGTTTTGTAAAGCTAAAATGCACACACATTTTTATAAAAATCAAATTTACCTTAGGGGTAACGGGGGTTGGGAGAGAAATAGATAGAGATCAAGGTTGGGGGGTATGGGTTTAGGGAGGATTAAGGTAGTTAACAGGAATAAGGTGTATGGGATTGGAGTAGAGAGAGAGATGGGGGGGTGGTAAGTGGTAGGGGGAGGGTGATTAGGAGAGACAAAGATTGAGAGGGGTAGGGGTAGAGAGAGAGAGAGAGAGAGAGAGAGAGAGGAGTAGGGTTATGGGAAGTAAGAGAGAGAAAAATAGGGGCGGAGGGTGTGGTTCTAGGTAGGGAGAGAAGGGGTAAGAGAGAGAGAGAGGGTGATTTAGTGGTAATGAGAGAGAGAGAGGCGAAGGTGTTAGGGTGTTGGGGGAGATATAGAGGGGTGGGGGTAAGGTGTAAGTGAAGGATTAAGGGAGAGACATAGTGATATATGGGGTTAATAAGGGTTAGGGGGAAGAGGGGGGAGAGAGACAAATATGAGGAGGGGGTTAAAGGTATGGGGAGGAGTACAGGGTGAGAAAGTGAGAGAGGGGTTTAGTAAGGGTTATGGAGATGTGTGAGAGAGAGAGAGAGAGAGAGGAGGGGGGTTAGTTAGATACAAGGAGGAGTATGAGAATGAGAGAGAGAGGGAGAGAGAATAGGGGAGGATGGTGTTAAGAGGTTGGGGGTGAGAGAGATGGGTGGGGGGTTCGAGTTGGTGGAGGAGTAGATGGGTGAGTGACTTAGTGAGAGAGAGCTAAGGTGCAGAGGGTGTGGATGATTGGGGATAGGGGGAGGAGGGTGGCTGAGGAGAGATAGAGATCCTGGTGTGAGGAGGTGTAGAGAGGGGTTTGGGT
>LPNX010489495.1:3353-19232 GCA_001517045.1 Pseudotsuga menziesii | reverse complement strand
TATATATATATTAAACATTGTATTTTTTCGAAGTTTTTGTATTTTTTTAGTTTTAGTATTTTAAGTTTTGTTTTGTATAGATTTTTTATGTTTTTAATAAAAAATTTATTTCTTTTTTTTTAATTTTATTTTTAAATATTTGTGTTCTTTTTCTTTTTTTTTCAAATTTAGTTAAATTTTTTTGGGCATTTTAAATTCATCTAAATTTTTTATTTTTTTGAGAAAAATATTTTTTTTAATTAAATCGGGTTCTCTCATCTTTATAAAATTAATTTAAAAGAAAAAATAAAATGTTTCTTACGCCATACATGTTTCAAAATGTACGCAATAGTAACCCAACATAAGAAAGGGGGGTCATTGGTAGCATCACTTTTTTATTCGAGGGTTTATTTTGGGTTTTGATTGCACCAACATAGGATGGGATTTCCAAAAAGTCATAATTTTAGCTCCAAAAAAAGGGTGCTACTAGTAGTACCACTTTTTGATGTAGACGTTGATTTAGTGTTTTGATTGCATCGACATTGATTAGGGTTTCTATAAATTCATAATTTTAGCCCCCCAAAAAAGAAGGTGCTACTAGTAGAACCACTTTTTGATTTGGCAGTTGTTTTTTACGCAAAAATATTAGTTTTTAATGGCAAGAGCTCTCCTTTGTTAGTGTACATTTCTCTCCAAGTTGTCCATTGGATGTAGCTTGGGTGGTTGGGAGGAATGATTGTTACCCTCCCCACCTAGGTTCAATTCTCGTAAGTGACACGATGCTCTTATGATCCCCTATGTAATGCTTGATATGCTCTTGTGGAGCCCCTTTTTAATAAATTTTTTGATGATGTAATATGGCCATACCTTGTTTCATGTTCGAGTAGTAGGTGTTGGTATTTTCTATGGAATATCCCTCTAACAAATGGTGAACCACATTTCAAAAAAAAAATTCTTACCAAGTTGTATAATGGGTTAAGGTTGAAGGTAAGATTGGCAATCAACCTATTGCCATTTTAATTGATTGAGGAGAAAGTCATAATTATATTTATCTTAATCTGGTTGAAAGAATTCATCTTAAGAAAAGTAAATATAATAAATCATGGTTGGTCCAATTGGATATTAAGACTTAAAGGAAGATTAATGAGTTAGTAAAGGCTTTTCCTTTAGATATGAATAGATTCATTACTTTTACATATATTAACATAATACCAATAGGATCATATCATGTCCATATTGGAATGGTCTAGTTAGATGCACATCATGTTTTTGTACATTGCCGTAACAATATTTTTACTTGTCTCGATAAAAAAGGAAAACACGTGACAATAAAAGGTAGTCCAATCCTTTTATTCCAATAAGGGATATTCCATCTTTGCAATTGAAAATATTATTTAGAAAAGGATTCCAATTGTATGCAACCCATATGTAAGAGTAAAATACAAAGGTCAAAGTCTAAAGGAATTTCTAGTGCCACAAGAGATTGGAGATGTGTTTCAGAATTACTAGTATTGTGGATTTGGTACCAAGAGTTTCCCCAATCTCTACAACTCTATATAGTATAATAAAATTGGAATTAAAGGAGCTACAAATGAAGTTAGAATGACTGTGAAAGAAAGGGTCTATATACCTAAGTGTATCTCCTTGGGGGGCACCAATACTTTTTGTGAAAAGGAAATATGGAAATTTGAGGTTGTGCATCAATTTTAGATAGTTGAATAAAGTGACTCATTGTAAGGAATAAATATTCTCTACTCGTAATTGATAATTTATTCGATTAAATGAGAGCCAAAAATATTCTCAAAGATATAGTCACAAGGTCTTTCTACCATCAGGTAAGGATAAATGACGAAGACGTCAATAAACTTTTAGAACTAGGTATGGGCATTGTAAGTTCGTAGTGGTTCCATTTGGTTTGACAAATGCACAATGTACTTTTATGTGCCTAATGAATGGTGTTTTTAGGAAAATTTGGATAAGTTGGAAATTGTGCTCCTTGATAAGATTCTTATTTATTCAAAATCAAAGGAGGAGCATGAGCAACACTTAAGGTTAGTATTTCAAGAGATAAAAACGAATCAACTTTATGGTAAGTTAAGCGAGGAGAATTCATTATTTTGGGCATACTTTTTTTGAAGAAGTTATTGCAGTGGATCCAAAAAAGATAGACGATAATGGGATGGCCTACACCAAAGAATATTTCCAAGGTGATATCATTTATGGGACTAGCTTTATAATACATAAAGTTTATAGAATAATTTTCTAAAAGTGTACATTCAATCACATCCTTACAAAAGAAAATAATTAAGTTTGAATGGACACCAAAGTGAGAAGAATGATTTCCTATGTTAAATAATTTTCTCACTAGTGCATTCATTCTCAATATTACAGGCCCAAATGAGGATTTTGTGATATACACAGATGCTTGCAAAGAGGAAATTTACTGGACATGATGTTTTCTACGAGTCCATAATCCTTAAGGAGCATGGAAAAAAGCATGTTACACGTACCTTAGAGTTTGTTTCCATTGTACATGCATTGAAGATGTGGAGGCATTATTTGATGGGAAGAAAATTTGAGCTAAGGACATACCATAGTGATCTCAAATATTAATTTGAATAACAGACTTTGAATGGTAGACACACAAAATTGTGGCATTTATTTATGAATAGATTTTGATATCAAACATATTAGATGGAAACAGAACAAGATTGTGGATGCACACAGTAGAAGACTACATGCAATGCATGCTACAATCATTAGCACATGTAAATCAAATATGAAGAACAAAATTTAGAAGTTAGTATTTCATATGAAAATTGCGTATGGGTAAAAGAAAGATTGCAACAACAAATTGTACAATAAAATTAGGAAGACTATAAAATGGAAGATGACAAATTTTTTGTATAAAAATAGAGTTTACTTTTTAAATTATTACGAATTAAATAAAAATATATTGAATGAGATGCATAATGTTCCATATGTCATACATTGTAGATACCCGAAAGGAAATTGTAGCAATAAGGAATCAATCTTTTGGTCAAGAATGAAGAAATACATTGCTAAGTATATAGCTATATGTATAGAATTACAAAGAGTAATCATTGATCATAAAGATACAACAAGTCCATAACCATCACCAATACTAGAGTGGAAATGGGAAGTGGTAACCATTTATTTTAGCCACAAGTTTCCCATGACAATAATGCATGATGACTCCATCATGGTGCTACTGGTAGTACCACTTTTCGATGTAGACCTTGATTTAGGGTTTTGATTGCATCAACATTGGCTATGGTTTCTATAAATTCATAATTTTAGCCCCCCAAAAAAGAAGGTGCTACTAGTCGAACCACTTTTTGATTTGGAAGTTGTTTTTTATGCAAAAATATGAGTTTTTTATGACAAGAGTTATCCTTTGTCAGTGTAAAGTTCTCGTTAAGTTGTCCATTGGATGTAGCTTGGGTTGTAGGGAGGAATGATTGTTACCCTCCCCACCCATGTTCAATTCTTGTAAGTGACACTATGCTCTTGTGATCCCCTATGTAACGATTGATATGCTCTTGTGGAGCCCATTTTTATTAAATTTGTTGATGATGTAAGATGGTCATACCTTGATTCATGTTTGAGTAGCAGGTGTTGGTATTTTCTGTGAAATAGCCCTCTAACAAATGGTGAACCACATTTTAAAAAAAAAGGTTCTTACCAAGTTGTATAATGTGTTAAGGTTGAAGGTAAGATTGGAAATCAACCTATTGCCATTTTAATTGATTGAGGAGAAAGTCATAATTATATTTCTCTTAATCTGGTTGAAAGAATTCATCTTAAGAAAATTAAATAAAATAAATCATGGTTGGTCTAGTTGGCTATTAAGACTTAAAGGAGGATTAATGAGTTAGTAAAGGGTTTTCCTTTAGATATGAATTGACTCAATAATTTTATATATCTTAACATAATACCAATTGGATCATATCATGTCCATATTGGAATGGTCTAGTTAGATGCACATCATGTTTTTGTAGATTTCCATAACAATATTTTATCTTGTCTTGATAAAAAAAGGAAAACACGTGACAATAAAATGAAGTCCAATCCTTCTATTCCAATAAGGGATATTTCATCTTTGCAATTGAAAATATTATTTAGAAAAGGATTCCAATTGTATGCAACCCATATGTAAGAGCTAGTAAAATACAAAGGTCAAAGTCTAAAGGAATTTCTAGTGCCACAAGAGTTTGCCGATGTGTTTAAGAATTACGAGTATTGTGGATTTGGTACCAAGAATTTCTCCAATCTCTAAAAATCTATATAGTATAATAAAATTGGAATTAAAGGAGCTACAAATGAATTTAGAAGGATTGCGAAAGAAAGGGTCTATATACCTAAGTGTATCTCCTTGGGGGGCACCAATACTTTCTGTGAAAAGGAAATATGGAAATTTGAGGTTGTGCATCAATTTTAGAAAGTTGAATGAAGTGACTCATTGTAAGGAATAAATATTCTCTACTCATAATTTATCCAATGAAATGAGAGCCAAAAATATTCTCAAAGATATAGTCACAAGGTCTTTCTACCATCAGGTAAGGATAAATGAGGAAGTCGTCAATAAGAAGAACTTTTAGAACTAGGTATGGACATTGTAAGTTCGTAGTGGTGCACTTTGGTTTGAGAAATGCACAATGTACTTTTATGTGCCTAATGAATGGTGTTTTTAGGAAAATTTGGATAAGTTGGAAATTGTGCTCCTTGATAAGATTCTTATTTATTCAAAATCAAAGGAGGAGCAAGAGAAACACTTAAGGTTAGTATTTCAAGAGATAAAAACGAATCAACTTTATGGTAAGTTAAGCGAGGAGAATTCATTATTTTGTACATACTTTTTTTAAGAAGTTATAGTAGTGGATCCAAAAAGATAGATGATAATGGGATGGCCTACACCAAATAATATTTCCAAGGTGATATCATTTATGATACTACTAGCTTTATAATACATAAGGTTTATAGAAGATTTTTCTAAAAGTGTGCATTCAATCACATCCTTACAAAAGAAAATAATTAAGTTTGAATGGACACCAAAGTGAGAAGAATGATTTCATATGTTAAATAATTTTCTCACTGGTGCATTCATTCTCAATATTACAGGCCCAAATGAAGATTTTGTGATATGCACAAATGCTTGCAAAGAGGAAATTTACCGGACATGATATTTTCTACGAGTCCATAATCCTTAAGAAGCATGGAAAAAATCATGTTATACGTACCTTAGAGTTTGTTTCCATTGTACATGCATTGAAGACGTGGAGGCATCATTTGATGGGAAGAAAATTTGAGCTAAAGACATACCATAGTGGTCTCAAATATTAATTTGAATAGCAGACTTTGAATGGTAGAGAAACAAAATTGTGGCATTTATTTATGAATTGATTTCGATATCAAACATATTAGATGGAAATAGAACAAGATTGTGGATGCACACTGTAGAAGACTACATGAAATGCATGCTACAACCAATTAGCACATGTAAATCAAATATGAAGAACAAAATTTAGAAGTTATTATTTCATATGAAAATTACCTATGGGTAAAAGAAATATTGCAACAACAAATTGTACAATAAAATTAGGAAGACTATAAAATGGAAAATGACAACTTTTTTGTATAAAAATAGAGTTTATTTTTAAAATTATTACTGATTAAATAAAAATATATTGAATGAGATGCATAATGTTCCATAAGTCATACATTGTAGATACCCGAAAGGAAATTGTAGCAATAAGGAATCAATCTTTTGGTCAAGAATGAAGAAATACATTGCTAAGTATATAGCTATATGTATAGAATGTCAAAGAGTAATCATTGATCATAAAGATACAACAAGGCCATAACCATCACCAATACTAGAGTGGAAATGGGAAGTGGCGACCATTTATTTTATCCCAAGTTTCCCATGACAATAATGCAACATGACTCCATCATGGTAGTGGTGGAGAAGTTAACAAAAGATTATCACTTTATTCCAATTAAGTTAACCCATAAGAAAATGAATGTAATATAAATTTACATGAAAGAAGTTGTCAAATTGCATGGAATACCCAAAGCAATTGATTTAGACAAACTTAGTAATTTCACTTTGAACTTTTGGAAAGGATTATTGAAAGGCTTTTGCACAAATTTGAGTTTCAGTACAACACATCATCCAGAGGTAGATGGAAAAATGGAGAGCGTAATCAAGTGAATGACAATATGTTAAGAATGTATAAAATGGATAAGTCATCTAAGTGGGACTCATGAATATTTATACATAGAGAATTTTGCATACAATAATGGATATCATAGTTCTTTGAAAATGAGTCCATTTGATCTTTCTATAGTAGAAACTGAAATACCTCAAAAGGTTGGGATAATCTAACTGATATGGTGATGCTCGGACTAGAGTTTCTTAAGGATATGGAAGAGAAGATAATAAAGATCAAGAAAAACTTAAAGGCAATGCACGAGATGCAAAATAGTTATGTATTTATGAATGTGAAATGAAAGAAAATTTCTATTATGTTGTGAAGTTGCACTAAGTTGGCATCTAGATGTTGTGGACCCTTTGATATCATGGATAGAATAGGGTTTGCTTCATACGATCTTGCATTACTTGCTAGTATAAAATATCATAATGTGTTTCATGTATCTTTGTTAACAAAGTATGTGCATGATCCCAATCATGTCATTGATTAGGATTTAATCCAAGTGGAACTAGAAGGAGACTTCCAGGTACAACCAATGTGCTTCTTAGACAATAAGGTCATTGTACTCAGGAACAAAGACATTAGTTATCGAGATAAGTTTCCAATGGACGCATTACAACACTAAAGAAACATTGTTGGAGATGGAAGAAGCTATACAACAAGGTACCCACATGTCTTTCAAAATTTTGATGTTTAAGTTTTGATATTATACATAGTTTTGATGTTGCACTAAGGATGGTGCAAACCTAAAAGGTAGGGGGTTGTAATAGCCTAGTTTTGATCCCCAAAGAACTAATGTATATGTATGTTAATACTGATTATAAGTCAGGCATATGCATTTGTAATTTGTAAATTACATGACAATATAAATATATCATAGGTTGCCAAAGAAGAAGGACAATGAGTGGGGAGCCATGAATCCGTGAGAGGGGAATGAGAGGGAGTTCACTTAACCTATCCTAATTCCCTTAACCTTATTTTCTTAAATTATTATTATATTAGGGGAAGGACATATGAACTAATAATTTTAAGTGTTATCCTAAAGTTCGTTAACCATTGTTGTATGATGATTATGTAACATTGGGGGTAGATTCCAAAGTGACATAGGTATATTTCCCATGAATACAAGTGGTGTCTCTTAAGAATATATATATTATAAACTATAGAAAGGCTCTATACCCATTCATTATCCATGTACACTTTGCCAGCTTGCATTCTTTCGTATCTAAAACCATTATAGATTTACAATGATAAAATTATGGAAAATTGTTGCCATGGAATTATGATGAATTTATCACTATGTGTAGAGGTGGTTCATTATTCATGTTCATTATCCTTAGACACTTCTAACCTAATGTTGTGTTACCATAGTTACATCCATAGTTCATTTGGTTAACTTGAGAATGCACTACCATAGTTTAATGAACCAATAAATTATGAATATTTATAACCATGTTATTATGAAGGAGATGTAGCTATGTGCAAAGTTAATTTATCTTATTAAGAGAGTTCATTTATAGCTGATAATCCATGGAATACCAACCTATATGTTTCTCACCCAACCTATGTTGGATACCTAGAGGGAAGTTAGCTTGAGGGATTATTTAGAGAGAAGGGAATCCCATTACTTCACTTGTGTAGGATGAGGGGGAAAAGGGATGGTAGATTGAGATTACTAAAGTGAAAGTTGAATGGATAATTTTGGAAATTGGGTTATGTGAGAGGAATTAGAGTCCAAACATATAAAAAATTCCCTGGTGGATTCATGACTTTAGCTCAAGGGTGTTGTCTATCATAGAGAGTATGGGTATGATAGAGAAACTATGCTTAGATGGAATTTTCTTCTTGTATATATAATTTGTGAAGAATTTTCAAAGATAAGTGTTCAAATGTAAAATATTTTCCTTTTGCATTAATATAATGTCTCAAATGGAGGCATTGGTTGAGATCATGGATTGTTTCCCTATCCAAGGGTTTTAAGCAAATAATACATAAACATATTGAATTTTGATATATTTGTTTCAGTGGCTTCTTAAGATGTTCAACAGGTGTATAAATACCCTATTTTATCACCAAGATTTACAAAGTGGAAAATTTGAGTCATATTGTATCTCATGAGAGAATCAAGGTGGATCCTACAAAAATAAATCTATGAAGGAATGATCAATTCCAAAAACCTTGAAGAATTTTAAGGGATTCTTAGGATTGACGATTTATTATAATATGTTTTTAAAGAATTGTGGTTAAATAGTAGAACCTATAGCATTATTATTAGAAAATGATGTATTTTCTTGGACTCAAGAAATAATGCAAGATTTTGAAAAACTTACAGAGGTGATGTGTAAAACTCTTGTATTAACCATACAGGACTTCACAAAACCCTTTATTGTAGAGTGTGATGCCTTAGGGGATGGTATTGGTGTAGTTTTAGTGCAAGAAGGGAGGTCTCTCAAAACAATTGTGGCTTAACCATACAGGACTTCAAAACAACCTTTATTGTGGAGTATGATGCCTTAGGGGATGGTATTGGTGTAGTTTTAATTAAAGAAGGAAGGCCCCTCGCCTTCAAAATTCACCAATTTGTTGGAAATATAATCCTTTAGGGTTTGTAAAATTTAATTGTACTATTATTAGTATTTCGCATTCACCATAGGTGAATATGAAGAGTCACAGTGAAGTTCAAGAGACCTCTTGGAAGATGAAACCAAGGGTCATATCTTGATGTATTTATATGTAAATTATCTTAAAGGAAAAGAAAATCCAACATATATTTAATCAATATGGTTCCAATAGTGGTATCATCAAAACTACAGGGATGAGTGGCACCTCTCGTTCTCATTTATATTCTCCCAACCCAATTTTGCACCATTTTTCTACCATAATTTTGCAATGAGCATGTACTAAAAATTGTTTAATATTTGGATTTGGTACTTTAGGATTATATATTAATTCTTGTATAGGGTTCAAATTAATTGGATTAGGTACTTAGGATTGTCTTGTACTTCTTGCAAAGGTTTAAAATTATTGTTTTTCTTGTCAACCCCAATTGCTATACTATCAGATACATTGTCAACATTATGAACAAGAGTCTCAAAGATGCAATGTCCCTGTAGGGAGAACAACACCAAAACAAACAGGGTTCTAGTGATGTTTAATCTATGCTATCAAATACATTTTCAACATTATGAACAAGAGTCGCAAAGAAGCAATGTCCCTGTAGGGAGAAGAACACCAGAACAAACGGGGTTCTAGTGAAGTTTAATCTAGAAGACATGAAATTTTATATTTGCGTAATTTTAATGAATACATAATAATCAATCAGTAATTAAATTTTACTATTGAATTGATTAGTTTTTTTATTAGTTAAATAATTGCAAATACTAATTACAATTTCTAGTTAAATAAGAGGCAAAACTTTTTGGAAGACTCTCATGTCAAAGTTCTAACAAACTCCTTGACTCTCATTCATCGGGGAGATTTGAACATAGCATTAAGTAACAAATAAATATGGGGACACGAAAAAAAAGGATGTTTTCTTAATTTATTAAATATATATTATCCATAGGGTAAGGGGGGAGGTTTTGGGGAAAACTTTAAGGTCAAATGTCTAATATACTTCATGACTCTTATTCATAGAGAATAACTGAATCTAAGATTAAGTAACAATGAAATATGGGGGCATAGAACGAGACTAAATCCTTTTCAATTTGTTATATATATATATATATATATATATATATATGATAAGAGGTGATTTGTTTTGTAGAAGACTTTAACGTGAAATGTCTAATAGAATCTTTGACTCTGGCTTGTGTGGGAGATATGAAGATAATATTAAATAGCAATGAAGTATAGAGGCAAAGAGAAGGAGAGATGAACAAATATTTTGAATGGGTAAAAGTTATTTACAACTTAGCAATGGTTTCTTAGTATCTAGTTTCTCAAGATAATTAAACAAGGGTATTAGTTTGTTAAGTATATATTTATAGGATAAGAATAAAAGTGTTTGAGAAGACCTTAAGGTCAAAGGTCTAATAGACTCCTTGATTCTCATTCATGGAGGAGATCTTTTCTTTAGTGACAATCTTGAACAATTAAATAATGAACCATTTGCATCTATCTAGTTTTCAAAGTAAACATTAAAAATATGATGAGATCTCAACCAATTAAACAATAAATAATTTGTCTAGTTAAAGAATGAATCTCTTCTCCAGTGAGAATATGAATCAATTAGACAATGACCAATTTTTATCTATTTAAACAATTAATCAAACTTAGATAGATCCATTTCTATTTTTTAAAGTAAACACTAAAAATATATAGTTAAAAGAGTTATGAAGAAACCTTAAATCAGTATCAACAAATCTATTTTAGATTTATTGATTTCAATGAAAGCTTGTAGGAGGAAATTGTTTATCTATAGTGGCATAGTATAAATGTGCTTAGTACAAGAACTATATATATATATGTATGTATGTATGTATGTATGTATGTATGTATGTATGTATGTATATATGTATGTATGTATGTATGTATGTATATCACATAGCAAAAACATATAGTTTATCACCTTTGGTAAAAAGCAACATCTGAATCCAAATTTATAAAGATATCCAAATTTATGGTAGCTTTGTAGGTTGTAAGCTACATTTATGCTCTAAATTTTCCAATAATTCATGCATTATAAGATAAACATGGAGGAACAAACAATTAGGATAAGATTACATTCTTAAAAGGTCTATCCACTTTAGTGAGGAATTTTAGATTGACTATTGGGTGTTATGAAGATTATGACACGATGATAGTGATATTGGACCTAGAATTGAATAACCAAAATTCTACATTTCCTAATTCTAATTCAACTCAGATTGGTTGGAATTCTCGGAATAAAAGAGAATGATTATTAAGAACTAGGTTCGATATGGTCAATCTCAGAGAGGTTTTGCAATGGAGCATTTACAAAAGAAACCTCATCACTGCAATTTTATATACATTGATTGAGTGGAAGAAGCAAGTATAGAATAGCAATAGGACTAAAATGCAGGGAAACTCACTTAACAATTACAATAGGGCAATACTGCATTATATAAGTTTGTCTAAAAGGATGATTCATTACAATATAATTATTGCCCATATTTATGTAAGAATTCCAAATTCAAACAAATGGCCTTTCAAAACTACATACTTCTCTTATAGGAGGACACTCAGTATTTTTGAAAAAATATGATGTCAAGAATTTTTTTTTTAAGAACATCTTAAAACATACATTCAAAATTTTGTGACATAGTGTTTTGGTTTTCCCATAGAAAAAATGAGAGATGATAAAAAAAACTCAAATATTCTAGAACCAATAGCCATACCCATTCAACATTGAAAAGAGGTCTCAGTAGATTTTATCACATGATTACCAAAGTTTGAAGGCAATAATGTCATCACATGGTGGTGAATCATCTCACAAAATATGCCATTTTTTGTTCATTGTGACATCCTTTTAAAATGAGGGTAGTACTTGCAATGTTCATGAAAATAGTTTATAAGCTATATGGAACCCACAATATTATTTTAAGTGATAGATATCTAATTTTCACTAGTAATTTTTGGACTAATTTGTTTTCTTCTTTGGAGTTTCAATTGGCTCACAATGTCTCTTACGATCTCAAATATTAAAAAAAAAAAAAAACATGGATTCTGGATAAATATATAGAGGGTTATCTATGTACTTTGCATTTGATAAATAATGGAAATGGGTCAAATGGTTACCTTTGGAAAAATGGTAGTACAACACTTCCCTCCATACTTCATCCAAAATGTTTCCATTTATGGAACTCTATGGGGATTTTCTTTCATCCATCACATCACCCTTGAGAGGAAAACCCGAGGTTCAATAATTCGAGAACCAACAAGGGATTATCCAATTATTGAATAACTTGAATAACACTAAAACAATAAATTATCACCCAATAACTATGGTCCTTATAAGGTGTTTCAAAGGATTGGTATTATGTTTACATATTGGAGTTTCCTTCATCTTCACATGTACATTTGGCCTTCCATGTTTCTTGTTTAAAGAACATAATATGTGGCAATATCCAAGTTCATATTATTTTTCCAAAACTAGATGAAGAAAGAAAAATCATACTAGAATCCAAAATGGTAATTAGAACATGGATCAAGCAATTATGGAACTGGAAAATTACAAAGTACCTCATCAAGTTGAAGAACTTACCAAAAAAAGATTGGATGTTGAAAGGTTGATTATTCTTACAAAAGCATCCATTGCTGATCGACATTAAAGGCAGTGTTGGATTGAAAGGGAGGGGCATGTTGTACCCCTAACCATTAACCCCATTGTTTATATTTATATTAATTATAGTTATTTTGGCTTAATATTATTACATTCTAACCATCTTTGTCTCTTATAAAAAAAACAAGGAGACTAAGTTTGTATTTGATATATTTTAAAGGAGGTTTCCCCCTCCAAGAGACTTCTTATTGAATCACTTTTTCACTTGATTTAAACATGACACCACTAAATTGAGTCTTTCTTATGTTTATTTGGTTATTTGTTCGATAACATACATCTTAATCTTGATGTTTTTTTATCCCTTTGTGTTTAATACAACTTTTAGATTTAAGTTGAGTACTCACTTGGTTAATTAGAAAAGTCTATTTTAGCATAGCATATGATAGAGGCTTCCACTATCAATTCTATTATTTTAATTATTATATCTTCCATCAATTTCCTTAACCAAGGTCAACGCTATACTTTAGATTGGAAAAACGTTACATTGTTTTTCCAGTCTGTCCCATTCATCTAAAAGACAAATACACTCGTATTTTCAAATTACAAATTTTATGTTAACATTTTTACACTCAAATATGAAGTTGGCAATAATGATTTTGTAGCAATAAAGGATACTTTAATTAGAAAAAAGTTCAAATACTTCATGTTTGAATTAATCACTACATCTAGATAAGAAAAGTAAGGTGTACTTTACAATTTGAAGTGGGTAAAATATTTGTGTGGGAAGGTGAGTAGATGTGTCACATTTGTGATGCTAAAAATATATGGAAATGGAAAACAATCTACATCCAACATTAAAAAAAAGATGTTTGCATTTTTAAAATTATTAATTCATAAAATAAAGAATAAACTAAAATAGATATGTTTTTAATTATGAATATTTTAATTTGATAATATAAATCTAGACTTCATACTTTCATTGAAGTGGGTTGATGCAATCTAGATAAAAGAAGCATTCTAAAGATGCAAAATATATTTTTCACACAATAAAAAAGTTTCACTACACATAAGAGATATGTATACATTATGTTGTGTAATAACAATAGATCTCATTAATTAACATGTATAATACATTAACATAAGTGAACGTGATTTTAATCATAGAAACATTAAAATATTTTAATCCTGGAATCAACATTGTCTATTCATTTTGATTCACCTACCATATAACAACCCTTTATACATAGGAGCACGATGGACTAAACATATGTGATACACTTAAATTTGAGGTTCTAGAAGATGACAAATCATCACTCAACAACCTTATGGACCAATACATGTGCTCTAAATTGCAAGCTCGTCACCTATCTACCTTCAAATTACAAGAACCTAATATGGTGGCCATAGCAATACAAATATATGTCATGGTGACAAGTAGCATTTGGAATACCATTAATATGACTCTTAAGAAGAAGACTTTTAGCTTATGTTTCCATGTTTGCACATCTTTGAAAGCTAATTTGAAATATAGTTTCTACAATTACTGTAATGCATTATACATAATTTAAGCACAACTAAATTTCGTAAACTTTTCTTTTGATTAAATTTAATTTTGCAAGAGCCACTAATTCCACATTACAACAAATGACTAGTGATTTTGGGTAGCTTTAGCTATTTTTAAAGCCAACAGACATCTTAATAGTGAACAAGGATGATAGATGGGAGACCATTTTCATGGATCTTGAACCTATACTGGATGGCCAAAAGTTACTCCTCAAATGTTTTAATGACTTGTCACTCAGTGGGCTTATTCCTTTAGTGGCGTGAATTACATTTTTAAAGTTCGGACTCTTCCTAGTGTGCTATACAGTGACCTAGACTAGTATTTATTGAATAATTTGTACCTATTCATATGACACTTGATATTCTATCCTCCACCTCTTTCAAGCAATACATCTACTTTAATCTTTGTTAACATCTATTTATGGGGTTGTTAAGCCTATTGTGGTAAATTTGTATCATGAGCCAATTAAGATAGTTGTGATCATAGGTTCCAAGACACTTAGCTTGTGAAGGGTGTTTAAAAAAGTGAGCATTTTTTTATATAAATTGCCCTATATATACATACATATTGTATAAATCCAAGTATCCTAAATACAAAAGTTGATTGAACCCTTGACATTTTATAAAGCATTTTGTTTTCAATAAACAAAATATACATATGAACAACATAATTCAACATAAATATCAAAGATAAAAAACCTAATGCATCTCTTAATAAAACTAAAATAAATTAGATAATTATTCAAAAAAGTATGAGACATACCAAATACCAAAAGAACTTATAAAGTACAACTCAAAATTAAAATAAAGTATAAATTGTTCAACAAAAGCGTGGAACATGCCAAAAGAACTTAAAAAATACAACTCAAAACTAAAATAAAATATAAATTGTTCAACAAAAGTAAGAGGCCATGCCAAAATAACTTTAAAATTACAAACTAATTAAGATTTGATGTAAGAACGTTTAGTCAATCGTATAGCTTCTAAAGCACTTTTCAGATTGTGATTATTATAAACAAACTTCAACAAACGATTAAAGTGTTTATTCCTAACAAGAAGAGAATTTGAGAAATGAATAGCATAAACTATGTTGTTTCAAGAAATAATCCTTGTATAGGAGACATTGCCAAATTTCACATTCTTGCAACTACAACTAAGAATAAAGTACAAACCATAAAAGGTGCGCCTCCAACTCCCAACACAAATTATTACGACTCACTCTAAGGAATGTAGGAAAGACATTTAAAAACACTAATACCTCTAACTTTTGATGGCCCAAATTGAAGATGAGATAGAGTACTTACATGGATTTTTGTAACTAAAGGAGAGGAACAAAAGGATAATCAGTCACCTATAGAATCAACTTTAAATACATGGTCTATATGAAAAATTATCCTAACAATAAAAGTAGAATCTAGCTTTGACTACAATCAAACAAGAAAGAAGATGGCCACCAATAATAAAGTTCACCTTTTATTACAATTAAACAATAAAAGAGATATTCACCAATAAATTGCAATCTTAAATCAACACAATCCATTGAATACATGCTACTTTGTTTCAAATATTGTCATGCCTCATTACAAACCACTTGTGTTCATAGTAGACTCTAAAACAAAACACCAAAACAAGGGTGTTTGATAAGGTACCTATTTCTATCTTTTTTAGTTCCTCAATAGGAAGTTAATACCTAGAGACTTTTTTATGTGTAGATATGAATCCTTACCTAAAACATCAAACAACATTCTAAAATATACTACATCATTAAAGTCTATAATCTTTCATTTATAAAATACCGTATCATTAAAATTTATCAACAAAACTGATGAATATGGCGGAAGGACCATCTCGCCTGCA
>LPNX010489417.1:0-14322 GCA_001517045.1 Pseudotsuga menziesii | reverse complement strand
TTGTTTTTTTGTGTGTGTTACAATTTTGTAGCAAAAACGTCATATTTATGTAGTTTTTGTGTTATAGCAATAACTAATAGCTATTCATAATTGTGGTGACATTTCCACCTCGTGGCTCTTGTTTTTAAATCAACTTCAACTTAAACACCTTTCACTAAGGTACATCTTCATTGATCTTTTGTTGGTAATCAATAGGGTTGACAAAGTGCCCCTCAGATGGAACACATTCATTTCATTTGATAACCTATTAAATAATGCATGCAAGGGAATAGTTCAATGTTATGAAGTGGCTATCAATGAACCACTGAGTTGGAAAGAGAATACAACACATTTCCTTATATTAGCGTTATGTCACAATGAACAAATGAATACTGAAGATTAATCCTGCCAAGTTGTATATGACATGAATGATTAATGTTATCCAAAAATTGTGGGAAAATGTTGAGCCAAGACTAAATGATCAATTACCAATATTACATATTGTATAGTCCAATTATACATATTGTATAGTTCAATATGTATGCAATGGGAGCTACCCAACCTATGAAAATGACAAACTACATTCACTATACTTTTCACTTGATTAAAAGTTTAGCAATTTCTTTTTGTACTAGGGGAATAAACAACTTTGATGGGGCTAGTACTCACCTCGCACAAGGTCTATGGGGGAATGGGGCTGGTACTCACCTCACATGAGGTCGAGGGGTCCTATCTTGTCGCCTACCATTTTACCTCGAGAATTAACAACTGGGATGGGCCTGGTACTAGCATGAAACTAGGTCTAGGTGTCCAATATTGTCCACTACCACTATACCTCCAGGTGCACCCACACAACCCACAAGCATGGGGCATGGGTAAGTAACAGTGTTTTGAACTTGTGACCTCTATTAAAACATAACATTTCATTTTCAAGTGGTTTCCAATCCATCTACACCCACTGTGCAAAACATTGAGAAATTCAAATTATTGTGTATATTGTGTTTTACTTAAGAAATGTCAAGTGGAAAATAAGCTACATGGCACGTTTTTCAACACCCAATAAACTAGTCATGAGACAAACTAACTCTAGAAAGAGGTGTACAATCTAAACTTTAGTTAATTCACCCATAAAAAAAATTGAAAGCCATAGAAAATATTTCTAACACATATTCGCTAAGGAAAATGAAATGAGAAATATGCCAAGGAAAACTAATTAGTAGTAAGGGTATATACCTCAGATTCTTAATCAACATGAATAGAAACTTCAATCCTTTATCTAGACTTCAACAACATTTATTAATAAGGAAACAAAACAAGTCACAATTCAGTTGAGAGGATGAAAAACCCAGTAAACAATCCTTTGAGTATGCTAGATAAATGTAGAGAATGATTTTACAACAATTACAGATTTTATGATAAGAGATATCTAAGCTGCAGTAGATAATAGAGATTACTCGATATATTGTCTTGTCCTTGCCAAGTGCATAGCACTTTAATAACAAGCTTATTCAGGCATACCTTGTAATTACCTCCCACACTGAAGATATGTGCCCTGCATTAATTCATTGGTGTTAACTGCCTCTAACTGAGTTGTTAACTGATTGAACTGAACTCAACTAAATGTAACTGAATTGGAGTGAACATAAATGAATGTAATTGAACTGAACTAAACAAAATTGAATATAACTAAACTTAATTGAACATAAATGAATGTAACTGAACATAATTGAATGCCTTTAGTGCTTCAATATCAGTGTCATCTTTGATAAGCACTTTCCATATATCAAGGAGTGTATTCCTTAATTAACTGTAACTTGTTTTCCACAACTGAGACTTCGCTGATGTCTTTGCAGTACGAGTTCACTAGAGGTATGCCATAGGAAATTTCAATTTACTCTATGTTTGTGCTCATCTCATTTATCAATAATTAATTCTACATGTTCCATGAGTGTTTAATTAATTAATCATATGTATCATATCATACTCAGAATATTGTTTCACAACCTATGATCATGTATATTACCCCATGTCATATAGTTATATGCTAACGTAAATCACTTTAGGCGTAGCAAATACCTAAAGGACACTTATATCACTTGGAGACATTGACTAGCCATACATTACATAGTAGATACTCATGACTTGATGCAACACAAGTCATATGGTCTTGATAAAACACAATACCATCTCTAGTTAAGGAGAACCATCTCATAGGGTATCGCCTATGTGAATCATTTGACTTTATACGACACAAGTCCAGACTTGATACAACACAAGTTTGCAGTCTTGATACAACACAAGACTTTTGAACTTAATACAACATAAGTTCTTGATATTAATATAACATTATATCATAGTACATGCGTCTCTCATACCCTCAACATCCGAGCTCGATAAAACACAAGCTCTTATCTTAATACAACATAAGTTGATGAACTTAATACAACATAAGTTCTAGACTTGATACAACGCAAGTCTCATGAAGAGGTTTTTGAACATAATACAACATAAGTTTCGGACTTTATACAATAGAAGTCTAATGAATGTGTTGTTGAACTTAATAAAACATAAGTTCTAGACTTGATACAACACAAGTCTCATGGAGAATGACTCCTGATGTTGTACAATTAACAACTTAAACACAAAATCGAATTTTAAAATAAAAAATCTCACTTTCCAGATGGAGTCATCAACATGTTTTCATTTCTTTTCACATGGGTTTATATCATTAGTTTATACGCACTGGTGCATATGATTATTATATACGCACCTGCGCATATCATTGGTTTATACGCACCGGTGCACTTATATCAATCAACCGTGCCGACAAAGCTATTTTTTTATGGTGCGTATGATGTGACATATTGCATTAGTTCGTTTGTTATATAAGAAAACACTAGTGCATATAATCGATATGCGAGCACTAGTACGACATTGAAATTCTCTAATTTTTAATTCTCTTTATGTGTGAATGCATTGGTTCAAATACTTTACATTTTGCAACACTAGTGTGCTGTGTTATGAAATGCATCAGTGCGCCTATTTTGAACAAAATGCACCGATAAAAAATTATGTCACGTCCCCGTCCCTCAACTACCGAAGAGGACGCGACCCACACAACAAACACAACCGGGCAAAATGCCCAATGAACATTGACAGAAAATCAAATGAAATCAATGCTGGAATTAAGCATACACAGATGCATTTATCTTCATTCATACAGCGGAAGCACACATGCTCATAAACCAGCATTCAACAAGTTCATTATAATTCATTTAACATCAATATAAGTTACAGAGATGCAGTGAACAACAGCACTTATCTATTGATGAAGAATTCACCCGCAACCAGCTACGTCGCTGCAATGTTCCACCCAACCATAGGCCAGCTTGTTCATCAATCTCTCAGCAACGCTGCCACCCCCGAGCTGGGCATGATTCCTCCGGAATAAGGGTCAATTGCAGGCTTATACATAGCCAAGGGGACACAAAACAATGAACTAACACTGCTGGGTTTCACAGGCTTTCAACAGACAAGCCAAGCCAGCACAGTCCATGGTTCAACCACTACATACCAGCAGCCATATCAACCCTTCACAGCTCTGTGAAGAGGGCAAAACAACAGGGGACAGCCCCAAACAATGGAGGACCACAGCTCAAATCCAATGGACAACCCAGAGTTGGTTTTGGCCCTAACGTGGCCAAAACAGCTCAACAACAACATCCCAGACCAGGGAAACAACAGCAACAGCCCAATTTCAAAGTAAAAACAATGGCAACTATGCACAGTCCCAAAACACAGAAACTCAGCCCACGAATTGGAAATCAACGGTGACCCAAAATGAATTTGAGCACCCCAGCCAACAAAACACAGGGGAAACAGCAGCCCCAACACAAACAGCAAGCACGGCTCTCTTCATGGGAAAAACAACCCAAACATCTTGTGCGTGAGGAAAAACTCGCACCCAACAGAAAAATGCACGGAAAAGACATACCCAATTTTCTGCGTGAGGATTCCAGCAGTAGAGGCCCTGCGTGAGGAGAAAACAACCCCGATTTTTCCCGTGGATGATCAAAACAACAGCAAGGACGCGGATTTACAGTGCGTGGGTGCTCAGCAACTTGTGGAACCAAGGAAAATGTCTTCCTGAGACCAAAAACCGCCCAATTCCTGTGCGTGAGGAGCCAACAGACCAAAATCGTGGTGAGAGTGAGAACTGACCCGGGAAGAGTGCGTGAGTGTGAAGAAATGGCAGATGTGGGTGGAGTGGGCAAGTGGGTAAGGTTGACAGCCTCCACAACCACCACCACTTCAGCAATAAATGCCCTCAGCCCTAACTCCTCAACCACCAGCTGAGCATTAAAGAGGTTGACAAGGTTGGATGAGGCAAAAGGTGACAAACAACAAAGGTAATAAAACATGGGTTTTTACCCCATAACCAAGGTTTGACATCCCCCACCCATTATCCTTTGGAACCATGCCCTTTTCATTCAACGTTGCACTGCCGTAGCTGGTTGTGGTTTAATTAATTGATGTGCGGGTTTACATGATGCCACATTAAAATGTGTCAGATAGCACTACATACCATCGGCAAATATCCCCATTGCCGAACATACACAACCAAATCGATGGTGGGGATTTTTCCTTGAGCTCCTCACCACGATTAATTACAATATATATATCATGCAAACGGGGTCGAAACCGGGGACATGACATTACCCTCCCCCTTGGAATAACACCGTCCTCGGTGTTCCATTACATATGTACAATACATATACAGTTGCACATCAAAATTTCAAAATTGCACATCTATACCACGTTCAATCATCTACTTTGAACGTTCGCGACCAAGCCTCTCGGCTTCCATGGACTTTTCCTGCTGGTTCTTAGCTTCTTGCTGATCCCGAAGTCTAGGAACCTTGCGGCTATTGCCTTCATCCTGTTCCCTCATTGGACAGTCCCGACGTAAATGATGTCCTCCGCATCTCCAGCATCTCACTGGCTGCTTCATCTTTACCTGCTCAATTTCCTTTGAGTCTTCATGCCCGGACCTTTTCTTATCGGGTCGCTTGGACGAATGTCCCATTGCTGATCCACCTTCCTTCCCTTTACCGATAGCTCCCAGAAGGCTTTTCATCTCCCTTTGCAAACCAATAGAGTCTTGCAAAATCTGGCGGTTCATTTCACTCTGCCTTCTCTGTATCTTGAGCATCTCCCCAAGATTCTCTTGGGTCTTGGCAATCACTTGAAGGAGACATCCAGCCAAGTCCAACAACTTTTGATCTGCTGCCATAATCAACGTGCACCACCTGGTTTCACTTTTCTCACCTGTGGAATGCACCATTGAAATTCTATCAGACCAAGCATAATATAGATATCGAAATCAGTTAGTTAATTACCCCTATTTGGCATGACAGTCCAAGTCTCATCAATGAGGCTTTCATATCTTTCATGCCTTCCCCCAACAGGCACATGAGCTCATTCATGTCCATTCTTGGGCAGGGAATTAACTATTCCAGCATTCACAAATTTGCTTAAGCAAAAACACACATTTCATTCTCAATCATACATGCATTCAACAATATTTTGTTTTCGCAATGCATAAACATATATATATAATTCAAAAGGAAAGAGAGAGCAATAAGAGTTTTTCTCCTCTTTGTTTTGTTCCATCCTGGAACCCTCGCCATCGCAATGGCTTTTCATGCTCTCAGCCTCTTTCATTTCACCGTGAATGCTGGACCAATCTCTCTTGGTCATGACACTTAGTGTCTTTGGTCTATTCCATACCTCTAAACCATGGAGTCTCTCCACATGGTTTGTCTCGGCTGCTAGGACTCCCCCGTCTCACTAGCACCTTTTTTTTCATTACCGCTCATTCCGAGCTTTCCAGGACAGTCATATGTCCATATGCACCCCTAGGATGCTCTCATAGTCCTCGCTCCTAGCGATACCTATATCCAAACATTGAATAAATTCACATGTTTAGTTTATTCTCATCGGTTTTATCTCTGAAGCAAGAGCTTAAAACATCATAACCAAATCATATACACATGTATATTCATAAGCAAAGTAATCCAATACTTATCTGTATTGCGTGTTTCCTCGTTCGTCCACAGGATCCTGCTTCGCTTTGAAAGCCTTGGGATCACCTATGGACTCAGATGTTAGGTCAACACGCAGGCTTCTCCTCAACATCAAACAATTAATGTCCAGCCAGTACATAACCATGTCAACTGGGCTTGGAACTTTATCATGACCATTTCCAGGTCTAGGATCTACTATGGATCCTCAGGCATATCACAGCCCATCATACACTTATGTCAACAATGACACATGCACTTATACCAACATACACTTATACCAACAATACACTTATATCACCCATTTACCTTTACCTTTAGCCTGTCAACACAAGCAACACAAGCAATACAAGCAAACTCATCAGCATCATTTCTCTAAAACTATAATCACATTTCATATCAATCACTATCAAATATTGAGACACCAGGAGTGCGTCCACTCCTCATAGTGTAATCAATATTGAAAAACCCTTTCATGACTCGACATCAGAAAAGTGTGCACCCATTCCCGGTGCATGCCATGCAGGCCCTATGCATACTCAAGCAACCGATCATCATGGAAATAAATCAAAACATGTTCTGCATATGGAATAATTAAACATGCATATTCATAGCAAGGGTTACAGAACACTTATCCATTTGCCGTCGCAGTATGCCTCTTTGATATCTGTCAGGCACCGTCAAGGAGTTGGGAAAACTGAATGCTAAGCTGGTGAGCTTGTTGCAGAGCTAGGAACACCTACACCAGAACTAGCCTGACTTCTTAAGACATCCACACACACCCAACACAAGGAATCAGTCCCTTCTCTGCTTCTCAGTCCCTCAGGCCCTGCATTCCCTTCTAGTGCTATCTCGGGGTTGTGGAGAAGAAAGTCATCCCTCTAGCTCTGTCTGTGCGGTCTCCAATCACCAGGTTTAAGAAAACCAAGGCCCCATCCCCGTTTCTTGTTCACATTTCATATTCACACCTATCTTACCGACATGACCCATACCATCTCACTCATGCTATCACCAAACATGCAGTGCAGATGAGACATTTTCAGAATGTCTAATGGTGTTTCACCCGAAACCCATTTCCAAGATAAGGGAAAACCTTCCCATGAAGCTTGGCTCTTGCAGGTCATCACACATGATCTTCCTGCAGTGTGTACTCCTAACACATTCATCAAATAGACAAACAGTCAGTCATTACCTGATACTACAATCCAAATTGATCGTTCCATAACCAAGCAATGACATTAGCAATCGAATTGAATAAGAATTTGCGATTCTATCTACTACATAAATTGACTTGTTCATTTGTGGGTCTCTTGTAAGCAGCATTACTATGCTCATTACAATTTTATGCTTACTATCATAACATGAATACCCACTTACCGTGTGTCCCTCCTGACACAATCTCACACAAGCCAACAATGATTAGTAGCCGTTAGTACCTCTTAAATCCAAAATCCACAATTCGAACTTAACAACCCGTACCAACTAATTTTCACAACCATGAGACTTCTTCTCATAAACGGTAGATTCTGGCAGTGGTCAGGAACTTACCTCTCATTGTCATGTTTGAAATAATCTACCTGAAACATGAATTTCAACCAACCAAACACAATCTTGTGCAAGCCAATGGTGACTATAAGTGGTCAGCATTTTCTTAAATTTGAAATTCATAACGCAAATCTAACAAGCTCTTTTACACGGTAGATTCCAGCATTGGTCAGGGTCTTACCTCTCAATGCCGTTCTCGGAATAATCTACCTGAAATATAAGCTTCAAACAACCAAACACAAGCTTATGCGAGCCAACAATGGCTAGTGGTTGTCAGCAATTTCTCAAATCCGAAATTCACAATTCGAATCCTAACAACCTATTATGCATATCATATGGTAGATTCAGGCATTGGTCAGGACCTTACCTCTCAATGCCATTCTTAAAATAATCTACCTGAAACACAAGCTTCAACAACCAAACACAAGCTTATGCAAGCCAATAGTGACTAGTAGTTGTCAGCAACATTTGAAATTCACAATTCAAATTTAACAAGCTCTTTTACATGGTAGATTCCAGCATTGGTCAGGGTCTTATCTCTCAATGCCGTTCTTAAAATAATCTACCTGAAACATGAGCCTCCATCAACCAAACATTTGGTAAGTACAGATGCATATACTATCTCATTGCTACAACTGTCACTGAAGCATTTCCAGAATTTATAAAATTCAAATACTTCAAAGGTTAGTCACATCAGTGTTCTAAAAGCTCCTTTACTTCATGCAATCATTATCATACTAACATGGCAAGGTATAGTCACAGCATTCATGCAATTAAATAGAGGGGTTAGATACTCCTTACTTCACAAGCATATCAATCATGCCACCTTGCTCTTCAATAGAGCATTTCTGGCAGCCACTTGTTCATGACTATCCTGCATTCATAGCAACCTCCGAAACAGTTCCAGAATTATCATTAATTCACCATTTCAGCCATTAGTTCTCCATAATATCACATGCATTCATCTCAATGCATTCATGCCATGCATCACAACATTGCACCTACACTTATGCAATTAGTCATTTACGCCCTTCATATGCATACATTCAATGCATAACAACAAGATTCATAAAATCTTCTTAATGCATGTCCATTCAACACTACCTTGCATTGGTTCAGGAATACTATGCATTCAATCATACCATGGCCTAACCATGACTACCTCATATAGGATGTATTACAATAATCAATATCATCAACATATATAGACATGACACCTATCTACATTCCATCATTCACATGGTATGGGGTCTCTTACCTGGACCAATTCATGGAATTTGTCATAAGCAAACTCTTACCTGCATGGGTCATACTTACACCCTTACCATGACCACTTTGGTTGGTCCTTTGCAGGAGATTGCAGAATTTGCTCACCAACTTTTGTCATGGGCTTGTTGCCTTATCCCTTTCTCCATAGGGTTGCTGGTCACATCTGTCAGCATCAACAACATATTCATCCGGGTCCATGTCATCATTGGTTTGTCCACTAATGCCAACATCAAAACAACGATCATCATTAGTGGTTCATCATAACTATGTAATTTCCAATATTCTTACCAACATGCAATATCCTATGCATGCAATACATATCCTCATGCATTTCAAGCATAAACCTAGGAAATGTAGTTAAAGTCAGCAAGATAGGGTTCTAGGGAAAACTTCCCTTTCAATTCCCTCATCTTGTCGTGGAATTCCTTTTCCACATAGCAGCTGATTGACTTCATAGTCCTTGCTGCCCCTGGGCATGCAACTGTCCAGATTTGTCCATTTGATAACAACGGCCATCATTAGCACTTTGCTGCTCCATGCTTAGATTCTGGTCACTTATCCTCGTTCCTTGCTGGATAATCTTTCCAACGCCTATTCACATGCGTCATTCCGACCTCGGATGTGAAAACCACACCACTTCTAAGGATGAATACTTTTACTAATCTCGGCACTTTCATTACACTACTGTAAAGTAGAATTTTTACATTCTTCCAATGACCTCAGAGCCATTTTGGCAGCTGCATTTTTAGCATCCCCTTTGTCCTTTGTGAAAATCCCTCTGATTCAAACTCTTGCCCAAAACACAGGATTTTCCTTCTCACAAGAATGACTGTCTCAAGGGATGATGGGGGTCAAGGGGGCTTGCCCCCTTGTGGCTTCCGCCACTGCAGGGCAGGTCAAGGGCAGCGCCCTCGTTTTTTTTTTTTTTTTTTTTTTTGTAAATTATTGTTTTTCACGCAATTTGGCGCATTAGCCCGCTGCCATTTTTCTCATTTTCAGCCCTGAAATCCACTTGAAAAACAGCCGCAGAATCGTCCCTCGGAAGCATCAGCACACCCGCTGAATCGGCTCTCGGAAGCATCAGCACACCCGCTGAATCGGCTCCTCCACCAATCTCCTAGCCGCAACGTCGGCTCCCACTTCGATCTCCCAGCCGCAACGTCGGCTCCTTTCCCATTCTTTCCTCCGCCGAGTCAGCTTCCCGAAAACTCTCAGCCTTCCGCAACGGCGGCTCCATGGAAGTTCCAATCCTTCCGACGTATCGGCTCTCCAACCAATCTCCCTTCCGCCGTATCGGCTCTCCAGGAGTTCCAAACCGTCCGCTCTTTTCTTGGACGAACTCTTCACATCGGGCGTCGGCTGAATCTTGAATCGGACGCAGGATTGCTTAGCCGTCCGCAACGGCGGATGGGAGACTTTGCCAATCCTTCCGCAACGGCGGAAGTTCACTTCCTTCAATGGCCCGACCGTTCCATACTTAGCCAAAATTTCGAGCTTTCTTTTCGCGCGTCGGCGATCGGATGGATCTTCAAACTCTCCGCGGCGTCGGCGATCGGACGGATCTTCAAACTCTCCGCGGCGTCGGCGATCGGACGGATCTTCAAACTCTCCGCGGCGTCGGTGATCGGACGGTTCTCGAATCGGACGCGAGATCACTCCGCCACCCGCAACGTCGGAGGTTAGCTTTGTGAACTCGTCCGCAACGGTTGGACGAGAAAATTCACCCACTCGTCCGCAATGGCGGACGTTGACTTTGTCAGTCCCTCCGCAACGGAGGAATTCCACTTCCTTTAGTGGTCCGACAGCTCAAAACTTAGACCGAAAATTTTCTTCAAAGTTTCCCCTTCGTCGGAGATCGGCTCCATTGCTACGTCGGCGGTCAATCCCTTTTGCCAGCCGCAATGGCGGACTGTTAAATGCCAAATCCTTCCGCCACAGCGGAAGTCCTTCTACTATACCCTCCGATGACCCAATTGTTCAAGCACTTGGGCGATTTTCTCAAAGTTTCCAGTCTGATTTCTGCTGGGCAAGAAGAAGTTCTGCATCTGCTAAACAGAGAAGGTAATTCTACCTTCTGTCACTGCATATTCTTGGCCCATAGAGGCCCATTGTTGCAACCATGGCGCTCTGATACCATACTGTCACGTCCCCGTCCCTCAACTACCGAAGAGGACGCGACCCACACAACAAACACAACCGGGAAAAATGCCCAATGAACATTGACAGAAAATCAAATGAAATCAATGCTGGAATTAAGCATACACAGATGCATTTATATTCATTCATACAGCGGAAGCACACATGCTCATAAACCAGCATTCAACAAGTTCATTATAATTCATTTAACATCAATATAAGTTACAGAGATGCAGTGAACAGCAGCACTTATCTCTTGATGAAGAATTCACCCGCAACCAGCTACGTCGCTGCAACGTTCCACCCAACCATAGGCCAGCTTGCTCATCAATCTCTCAGCAACGCTGCCACCCCCGAGCTGGGCATGATTCCTCCGGAATAAGGGTCAATTGCAGGCTTATACATAGCCAAGGGGACACAAAACAATGAACTAACACTGCTGGGTTTCACAGGCTTTCAACAGAAAAGCCAAGCCAGCATAGTCCATGGTTCAACCACTGCATACCAGCAGCCATATCAACCCTTCACAGCTCTGTGAAGAGGGCAAAACAACAGGGGACAGCCCCAAACAATGGAGGACCACAGCTCAAATCCAATGGACAACCCAGAGTTGGTTTTGGCCCTAACGTGGCCAAAACAGCTCAACCACAACATCCCAGACCAGGGAAAAAACAGCAACAGTCCAATTTCAAAGTAAAAAAATGGCAACTATGCACGGTCCCAAAACACAGAAACTCAGCCCACGAATTGGAAATCAACGGTGACCCAAAACGAATTTGAGCACCCCAGCCAACAAAACATAGGGGAAACAGCAGCCCCAACACAAACAGCAAGCACGGCTCTCTTCATGGGAAAAACGATCCAAACATCTTGTGCGTGAGGAAAAACTCGCACCCAACAGAAAAATGCACGGAAAAGACATACCCAATTTTCTGCGTGAGGATTCCAGCAGTAGAGGCCCTGCGTGAGGAGAAAACAACCCCGATTTTGCCCGTGGATGATCAAAACAATAGAAAGGACGCGGATTTACAGTGCGTGGGTGCTCAGCAACTCGTGGAACCAAGGAAAATGTCTTCCTGAGACCAAAAACCGCCCAATTCCTGTGCGTGAGGAGCCAACAGACCAAAATCATGGTGAGAGTGAGAACTGACCCGGGAAGAGTGCGTGAGTGTGAAGAATGGGCAGATGTGGGTGGAGTGGGCAAGTGGGTAAGGTTTACAACCTCCACAACCACCACCACTTCAAATGCCCTCAGCCCTAACTCCTCAACCACCAGCTGAGCATTAAAGAGGTTGACAAGGTTGGATGAGGCAAAAGGTGACAAACAACAAAGGTAATAAAACATGGGTTTTTACCCCATAACCAAGGTTTGACATCCCCCACCCATTATCCTTTGGAACCATGCCCTTTTCATTCAACGTTGCACTGCCGTAGCTGGTTGTGGTTTAATTAATTGATGTGCGGGTTTACATGATGCCACATTAAAATGTGTCGGATAGCACTACATACCATCGGCAAATATCCCCATTGCCGAACATACACAACCAAATCGATGGTGGGGCTTTTGCCTTGAGCTCCTCACCACGATTAATTACAATATATACATCATGCAAATGGGGTCGGAACCGGGGACATGACAAATTATCTGTTAAAACATCTGTCTGCAGAGTTTTTTTAGTTATAAAATTTATCCGTTATGATCTCCGTTAAAACATATGCTACCATTGGATTAGGTTGTAGTAGAGGTTGTTTTAATTTTTTTTTCCAATCTTGTAACACGAAAATCCTCTTCTATGACCTATCCTACAAGGGATTTTCCTTATAGTGTGTTTTGAGCCACATTGACATTTTTCTTCTCTACAAAACTCTATGCTTTCTAATGTTCCATTCTTATGTAATTCGCTACTAAAAAATCATCCATGTCTATGTACCTACACTCATATCTACAAAAACAATAAAAATCAACGTGACTCTCTTAATCATGTGTTTAATTATCTAGTGTTAAACTTCATCATGTTGCCAATTACACCCGATAATTAAATAGTCTTAAGTTTGGCTATAATAACATGTCATAAGTGCTACAAATAATAATTTTAAGGGTTTCTACATTCAATATACATGTATTTATACCCAAACTCATCCTCACGCCATAAAAAAGTGAGCTTCCATTTCCATTAGGAATTGCTTTGAAAGAGGTAATTTCATCTTCTTATGAACTGGATTTGTGCATAGTGATGAATTTCCACTCCTATTGTTAACTTGAGTCAAGTATCCAAATATGAAGTTTATATAAAATTGTTGTAGTCGATTTTATTCCAATATTTCATTAGAATCCATTAATTTTCCACATAATTCATGGGGACTCACATTGCCTCTAGTCCTTTGGGCCTATCCCAAGTGTGATGCACTCATAAAATGTGCAAACTGTCAAAGTAGGTCATTGAGAAAACCTTGTAAAAAGTATGATATGTGTGGTTCTAGAATGGTTTAGTGTTTTTCAGGTTTCCATGTGAACCTCTTTTGATATATTTGAAAATTTCTAGTAGTGTTGGGAAAGTCATCTTGTCCATCAATGTTTCAATGCTAGTTGAGAAACTCACTATCTAAAGATTCTGCTCAAAGTTGTTATTCTTAGTACTTCCAAAAGTTAGTCTATTGGTCATCCATGTCAATTAGGATGTGTTAGGACCTATCTCCTACTTCATATCATAAATTTGGAAGGGTTTGATTTGATTTGGGATGAGTTGGAAACATGCGGTTTTTATCCTCCATGGGTAGAAATTGTCCCTAGTTTCATAATTTTTGAAATTGGGTCATTATGATTGAGTTAATATCTATTATTTACAAGTTGAGAATAAAATTTCATAGGATTATTGCTTCGAATATTGAAGTGATGACATATCTCGATTAATTTTAACTTTCCAACCTAAGGTTGCGACTATGTTGCAATTTCAATGCTTTTATAAAATAATCTTATTGATCAGTATTGTCTTGTTTGGTGTGACATATATTTTGTTTTAAATTTTAAAAATTTTCTAACACCTATCTAGCCTCTCACATTGGACTGATACTGCCGATATCATTATGTTGTTTCTAAGATGGTACTTCAATTTTCTTGATAACCAACGTAGATCCAAATCCTAGCTCTATCAAGTGTCGAGATGGATCAAATATCTCGAGGTGCAAACCTCTTCTTACATATCCATTAATTTGATTCAAACAAAAGACACATCTTTTTATTTAAGGCCCACATATAATTTTATTATTTTTAATATTTAATATTATTTATGGCGGACATATATTATTTTTT
>LPNX010489405.1:18366-47569 GCA_001517045.1 Pseudotsuga menziesii | reverse complement strand
CACATTTCATCATCTTCAGGGGACGCCGCTTCTTCTTCTTCGCCTTCTCTGCGTCGGTCATGACCCGACTCAGGCGGTACTTCATCATGGTCGGTCTCCCTCGGGTCTCGCTGCAGCTCTGCGGCTCTTTCTCGTCTGGCTTCCCTTTTCTTCTGTCTTTCATCCCTTTCGATTCTCTTAATGTCCGACATACTGTAGTACAATACTAGGCCTTCAGTTCCTCTTCAGTCGATTATGCATTACGGGCAACGACGACTCTGGTCGACTAGGATCCACTATGCTCTAGGTCCGACACACGACCAGCTACCCCCCCATGGCCTACCCGACGCTTTTTAGAAAGCTCGGATAGTGTCTACTTACTCAGGAAGTATTCCCACTCCCTTTCAGCAATGAATTTTTCCCACTTCTTCTGCTTCTCCGCCCAATTAGTGTTTGAGGGTGGGTCTATTAAGAGAGGTCGAGGTTCCACAATGTGCCCGGATCCTTTCTCTATTAAAAATTTGAACAGTAAAGCTGGCAAGGAACACAAGAATTGATCAGTAAATTCTGTGAAAAATTTCTGTCGGACGGTTTCCACAGAAGTCCTGTCTTCGACTGCTTGTTCTTCGCAGAAGTCGTCGGCTATCTTTTCGAACCACTCCGAGAGATTTGTACGTCCTCCTCGGATCAGTTTCTGGAGTAACTGTGCTTCTTTAGTCTCGTCCGGCTTTCTCATCCAAAAGCTGCTTCAGTAGGTGTGGCACGGATTCGACAAACTTTTCGTGAGTCTCAGTGAAAAATCTGGCTTTTGCTTCTGCGACTGTCAATCTGTTCCTTCTCGCGTAATTTTGTAGATAGTTAGCAATTTTGTGCTCCCACCAGTCCTTGATCTCCTGCTCTGGTATCATATGTGAGCATATATTCAGTTATGTACTACCGGCAATGGAACCAATGTTGTAATCCTACAGATCACATAAGGTTACCAATAATACATACAAAAATATAAACAGAAGCAAGAGACAAGAACTGATATCATGAACAGATTATATTATTCTCAATAGGTCATACAAAGCCAAGAACTGATCTATGTTCTTGTGTGGCTCAACAGCCTAAAATACATGTTACAAACAGTTACAATCATAACTACCTGTCGGTTCACCGAAACGACACGACTATTAGTTAACAGACTAACTACTATGTTTACTCAGCCGACCGACGTAGTCGGTCTCTCGACTTAGTCGGCTGGTCGACTAAGTCGGTCTTTGCTCAAGTCGACTTATGTCGACTTGCTCCTTCTAATAATGTACACTTATTCAATACAGGATTAAGTTATGCTCCAATTTTAGTCCCCTTTTGTGTGAATTTTGCATGCTTGATTAGCAATTTTGTGATTGTAATTGATCTATCTCTTGGGTTCAATTTTCACATGGTATCAGAGCCTTTTTAGATCAATTTCTCTCCTTCCAAATTTTTATTGCAATTTCGACATCACTGACTAGGAGCGCATTCTGCTGACTGAAGGGCATAGGAGCTGAGATATGGACCAATCTCAAAGGCTCATCTTGAATCCATTCAATTTATTCGAATGGAAGGATGAGATGGAGATATTATTGAGAGCGAAATGTCTCTAGATGGTTACCATGGTTGCTGAGGCAGATCCCGATGCAGCTGCAGAGAAAATAAAATGGAACAATAGGAGGGATGAGGGCTATGGTATTTTGTATCCAAGTATTTCAAGAGACCTCCTCTTTCATCTTGATTCATTGAAATCTCCTAATGAGGCATGGGAGAATATTGAGTATATTTTTTGAAAGACAGATGAGATGAGAGGACATCAGATTGAGAATGAATTGATCTCCTTGAATCCCACTAGATTTGAATCATTGCAACTCTATTTTACCAAGTTTAAGGCCCTTGTTTTGCAGTTAAAACAATGTGGGATTGAAAAGAAGGAGAAGCAACTATTTTTGACCATTCTCCCAAATCTTAGTCCTAACTATTCAATGTTCAGTAATAAACACCCTTATAACCTAGGGTTTGGGGTTACCAACTTACTTCTAAAACTTGCAGACAATTAGCTTTAGTTAAATGCAGAAAGGAAATAGAAATAAATATTGGACTCACCCGATTACCGATGGTTGATCCAAGATTTATCTTCTTCCGCTCTGCTTCTCTCCAAAGATTTTAGGGATGCACTTCCTTCACCTGCAAAGAGCAAATTATCCAAGTACAATGTTATACATATATATATAACAGGTCAGATAAACAACATATATAGTGCTTAATCAAATATATTCATCAAACCCTAATACATGAAAGAGACTCAACACAATGTTGGAAGAAGAATTATCTTTATTAACAATCAGTGAATGAGATAAGTGTACAACCCAATGCTTGAGACAAGGACTCCTCTGCAACCAAAGGATTCTGAGTTCTACTGCTCCAAGACTTCTGAAGATATACCACCAGCATAACTTTGCTCTCCAAAATTGATTGATTAATTGCCTCCCCAAGGCCTCTATTTATACTTTGGGAAATAGGGCAGTTTTGAAGGTTGAGGAGGTTGAGACAATTGAGATGGTTAATGATTAGGGCTCAACTAATCTCCATTAATAATGATTTATATTTTTTAATGTCGAATGGAGGTGTATGCAACTATTAATATAAGAAACCCACGTATGACATGCGAGTATCTTAAAGGAAACCCACATATATACCTATACGCAGGTTGTAATGGAGATAGTCGCATACAGTACACGAGTTTCAATGGAGATAGTCACGTATGCCAATCCATACTTAGAAAAATAAAATGGCAAGCTGGTTGAAGGATAAATGCATCTCATGTCATGCACATCTATAGTGTTTTGGCAAACTTCAATCCTAAAATGTCCTTTTGTGTACCAACATAATGAATGTCGGCACTCAGATGGAGAAGTGCCATTTGGGTTGATAACAGATGCCCCATAATGTGTGAGGTCAGAGGGAAGCAATGGCCGAAATACATTATAATCATTATCTTTGGAGAACTCAGAAGTCCAATGGAGCAGAGGTAGTACCTGAAACAAATACAAAATAATGTCATATACAAATTCATATCTGAGGATGCTATGTTCAATATACTGGAACACTAGCTCCTTTACAATATTTGAGTACATCATATAAGACAGTACAAGACCATGTATATTACAAAGGTGGATCGAAGCCACAATATACAATAATGATGAGTCTTCAAAGATCTGGAAGCTGTGTAAGTAACCACAACATAATCTTGCGCAACTTACTCCATGAATGTGAAACTAAGGTCTTCATAAACAATCCCAAAGAACTAGTACAATCCAAGCCATGTGAATAGATTTTATTTAAGTTGAACATGGAGTGGATTCAACATATTGTCAATCAATAGGTGATAATCAACAACTAAAGCAAAGGAATTCACCAATAATGAAAGTGAATCTTGAGGTAGGATTGTCAAAACTCTAGGTCTTCGTCGTCAGGCAGTGCCGATGCGGAACCATACTGTGATAAGGAAGGCAATAGATCCTCCAACGGATCACAAGAGTGACTAGGAACTGGGTAAAGGAAGGGAAACACAAGTAGTAATAGATACGACAATGATGGAATCAGGATATAAATCAGACACAGGGTTAAGTCCTTGAACAGTGAGCACAACACACAAATGAGCCAAGGTAGCTTTTTAACTTTACAGATAAAACAACTAAACTTATCTGTCATGTAGGAAACATGATTAGATTCTCCAGGTAGAACAGACAAGAGGAGGACTAAGAAACTCAAAGTAATAGCTGAACTGAAAGTGAACATTGAGACATGAGTATCGAAAAAAACAAAGAGTGCTTTGTTCAAGGATGACATGCTACCACTAACTAAGAACCAAAAGAAAACTTCGTCCTTACCTTCTCTGTTAAATTTTAATGAGTCCAACAAAGTCAACTAGGATCTCTCTTCATTTTTTGACAAGCTTGAAGAGAAGAAGGAATAATGCTTGATAGTGTCACTGATTCATGGATTTTATGAGCCCGAACTAGTACATGCTCACTCGGTATTTTCATATTTAGAGAGTCTGAAAATTCCAAAGAATACTCCAGGGGGGTCCTTTTTCATCCAATTTAGTCTCTTAAGGCCAGAAAAGTATAAAACATACCACAGAAGAACTCTCTTAACTTCCGTAGAAGAAAAGGTGAACATTTTTCATACTTAGTCAGGGAGGTCCAAAAAAGGTTAAATTACCACCTATCCAATGCTCCTTCGAGAACAGCATATAGCTTGAGTTTTACGAGTGTGAAGGAAATCAAGATCACTTGGAAAGATCAATTTGAGTACAAGAAATGGGGCTTACAACAATAAACTCGATGCTTTGTTCTTAGTCTTTAACGAGCATGACAAAGACACAAAGCACACTCGAAATCTTTTTCATGTTTAGGTCCAGAGCACGAAAAAGAGAAAACTGAGCTCATACCGGGTGTTCCTTTTCTGTAAATTTAGTCCCTTAGGTTCGGAAAAGTGATAAACCTGTAGCTGAGAATACTCTTCTCAATTCTGTAGAAAAGAGAGTGATCCTTTCTCGTATTATTCCACATGGTCCGAGAAAGAGATAACCTACCACCAATGTGGATGCCCATTCACGTATTCTTAGCAAGCTTGAACGTACAAATTTATTCAGCATTCAAGTCTACTTTAAGGAGTTAGATCTGGGCCTAAAGAAACTCTATAAGGGCGGGGAGTCCTATAAAGGGATAGCTTGTAAAAAGAGACCAAATGAGGCTCAATTTGGCATGAAAAATAGCTAAAAGATTCCCCTAAACCATTGACAGTTGTAGTATGAGTATCAAAAGAAAATAAATAGGATCTAAATGAGGATACTCATAGGAGGAAAGTCCTATCCATGGAAGAACAATGGTAAAGACAAGGAACTAATGGTTAAAAATACCATAGTCCATGGTCAAAATGTTAATGCTAGGTTTTAAGGTGGAGTAGTTATAAATGCAGAATGCATGTGAAATGATGAAAAACCATACTATATGAGCAAAAACACCTTAAAAATGATGATAGATCTGTTACATGGAAAAGAAAATATGGTATTAGTTTTACAAATTATGAACTATAGGGAAAAAACCCACTTGAAAAATAAATTTTCTATAAATAGTTCAAAACATAAATAAAAACTCACCATTTGGATTTTTAACCATAAAAGATAAGTTTATACCTCTACCTTCAATTGCTCGGTGTGGACAATCTGGTGGACCATTTCCAAAACTACAAGTGTCAGGTAAGACTACACTCCATGCTCTTTCTTTTGATCCAGGCATTTGTCAAAATTGAGCCCTAATTTCATATTTTTAGATGCCCTCAAAACAACAACGCTATGTACGCGACTTTGCTATATCAAAAGTCGTGTACATGCATTCTGTACACAGGTTATCTGAAGGATAGTTGCATACAGTATGTGACCTACCTTAAAATACAGTCGCGTATGCTGCGTGAGGTGAAAAAAGGGTATGTAGGGTCAAAATTTCAAAATTTTATATGAAACTAAAGGTTGGAAATTGCTTGGTTATTAGGTTGAAAGATGGTGCTTGAGTGGAGGGACTGAGAACATGAAGACATGGACCAAGAAGCTCTTCAAGATGCCCCCACAGTGAATATTTTACGTCAAAGTGGGTTATTGAAGTTTTTCTATACCTCACCTATGCGGGCCAATGTCTGCCTCTTAGAGTTCTTGATAAATTATTGGGTCATGACTTGGGCATGTTTGACCTTCAAGGTGAGTCTTTGGAGATTAATTATGAGGATTTCTATTTCATTGCTGGTTTATCATGACGGGGAGCTGCGATAAACTTGGAAGGCACCAGCAGAGGAAGTGACCCTCTAAGTGTACAGAACTATATTGATATATACTGCACGCTAGGCACACAAAAGTGGGGTAGCTGCATCCCTATTGTTCACATATGTGACCTTCCTTTGCAGGTGCTGATGAGTACTATAGTGAGGGTTTCAGGGTTGTCATCACTCCATATTGCAACACGGAACCAGATGAGACTAGCAGTAGATTGTATGTAGGGAGCCCTATATGATTGGTGCTCGGGAGTGATTCCAATAATGATAAAATAGTTCTCTGGCTACAAAAGAGGAAGGAGGAAATTTTTTGGGCATTCTAGCATACTAGTAGCCTTCTTCTTTTTGAGAGTGTCAGGATTGAGTGCTGCAGTGCCACTACCAGTTCGTTCTCCTCGTCAACCTAGGCTGAGCAGGTGGGAAGATATTTTCCTCCGCCAAGGAGGTGGTGGATCAATGCAGAGTGTCTATGATGATGACTTCTAATTTTGGTGGGAGTAACAGTTGCCAGTTTTGGAGCAATTTCCATATGCTAGAATGGATTTTCATGGTGATGTTGACCTCGTCCTCCCTCTAGGAGGAGCATGGGGAGAGTTAGGTAATTTTTTTATTTTCAAAATTTCAAAATTTTTATGAATTTTAAATATAGAGATATATACATATGTATAAGAGTTCTAATCCTTTTAAAATGTCAAAATGCAGATATTGGACTAGTCTTCCCTAAAGGGCATCCACGTATATATGTACGTCCTGTCTTGGGAGAAGACTAGGGCTTGATTAGGGTTCTCTAGGGGAAGCTCGCCAGGCTTACCCAGAGAGTACCTACTTTATGGATTGAGCACATCCCATCCATCATGCAGGAGTTCGTGGTTGGTGTACCACCTGTCTAAATATTCCTTTTGAGGGGGGTAGCCAGAGCAGTACTAGTATACATAGATGTTGTTGAAGCTACTGAACCCAAAGAGGTTGAAGAATCCAGAGTACAGGGTGACCGGGGGGACTAGGGTGGTCCAAGTAACCAAGGTGGTCAAGCTTAGACCTAGGGGCATTTTGATGGACTTAGATCCATATTTTTATTTTTTGTATATTATACAGTTATGACTGGATTTGAGGATCAGAAACTCGACCTATCTATGTAGACAGATATTCACACACACACACACACACACACATATATATTTGTTGGTTTATTTACAAATGTTTTTTATGTGTTTTCTGTATACTTTTTATGTAAGATGCGTTAAATGCCAATCCAAGATGTAATTAGCGTATGCATCAGTTAATGAATTTTGATTCCTTGGAATATGATTGAATGTAATGAACTCAAAATGTCTTTCCAATAACCTAACTTGCATAAATTGATGCAATAGAATAGGGTTATGTACCTGATAAGCATGATTGAGCTAGGAAACCATCAGTTGAGAGTCCAGTCAGATTTCCAGCTGAGTCTCATATCAACATCATCTTGCCAGTCTCATATGAAAATCTTGATTCTCTATCCTACTTAACTTTGGAAGAAAATAGAATCGATCATGAAGATCTTCACAGATCTTATCTCATCCACACATGGATTCCAAAATGGCTTCATCTGAAGGTAAAACCATATCTAAGCAATCTGTAGAATGCAAAGAGTTTTCTGCCCAAGCAAGAAAATAGAATTCTTCTAGTTCTTTTGAGACTAAGAGGGGGACCAAAATGGGATCAACAATGATTTGGGTGATATTTTCATAAGCCACTTCCACTGCCAATAAGGGCACTTTAGGTTCATAGTGTGAAGGGAGAACCCAAGGATCAGTCCTATCAACAACCGTGGATATTGAATTCCCCACACTAATAGAACCCATATCATTAATCGAAGCTGGAAGATCAAATGTACCAATCAATGATGCATACATTATAGCTCCTAAGCTCTCTACAACAGGTTTGGCTTGATCAACCAATGGTACAGTGGACTCATTATATTCCATGTGGCCTTTTCGAGTAAAATTGAGTTGGTCAATAGTAACCAACTTCCCTTCGTGTGGAAGCACTACCACCCAAAAGAAAACCGATGCAATAGCAGACATGTCATAACTCCAGCTTCTTCCCAAGAGCAAATTATAGTCCAAAGGAGCATCAATCACCTCCACCTCAATAGACACCACTTTCCCTGCCAGCTTAATTTCAAAAGCCGATAGGATACCATGCGAACAGAATGACTTTCCGTCGAAAGCAGTAAGCAAGGTGTTTGACGGGATGAGCTCTGGGGATCCAAGAGCTTTCCAACATGACAAGGATATAACACATGTAGAAGCACCATCTTCAATAAGTGCCCTTCCAATGGTATTTCCACCATGGATGACATCTATCAATAAGGCTACATGGTAAGGTAGGTGAATTTTGACATCAGACAAGTGAAATTTCTCCATGAGACTCGATGAGTCCATACTTCCTAAGGCTACTAAGAGTGCATCCCGTTGGGTGGGACAACTCTGTAACACCTCTAAAGCCGACATTGCACAAGGTGTATAGGCTAAGTCTTCAACTACGGAGTAGTTGGATGTAGCGCTAGCATTAGGATTATGCAAGGTCTTCTTAAAGACACCTTTATCTTGGGCATAATTTCGGCAGGTTTATCGATCATGAGAGGGTTAGAATTTTCACCTATGGACTTACCCTTCTCTGAGGTCTCTTTTTCATAGTTACTATTCCTGGTATGTAGTAAAGTTTGAGATCGAACCACATTGATATAATTGGGGTGAGGGGCATTTAGGGTGCCCCCTGCTGCATTCGAAGCTAAAGTAGAATTCTGTCCTTGGGGAAAAGGATCCTTCAGGACAGCCGATTGTTGAGCTTTTAACAGCTTCTGAGCTTGTTCCATAAGGGGACAAAGATGAGTAAGGTGATCTTCATGGCACAACTTACATGGAAATTTCACCTTCTTCTTTTCTTTCTTACCCCCATCAACATTATTTGCGGGTTTTTGCTTGTTTTTATTTCCCTCCCCTTTCTTCCCTCTCTTCTTTTTCCCACCGGGCTGCTGATTTCCCTTCTAGGAGGTCTGTGCAAAAAAAATTGCATTTTGGGGTGAGGGGGAAGCCTTTGCTTCCTCCGCCATAGAATGTTTGACGGACAGCTGAAGGAGCTATTTGGCCAAATATTCTATAGTGGGAGAATTCACGGAACCAACCACACCATCGACACAGGGTCCGGGCTTAGGTTTCTCTGCATCGTCTGTTGGCCTCGGTGCCTTAGGGATAATATTGTATAAGATCCCGGACTGAGAATAAATCAAATCAAGTTATTGGGCCCTAAGGATAGCTTCTTCCTCATTCGTCACTCCTTAAGAAGATACGTCCTTAGATATATAAGGAAATAGGGATTTAAGGAACCATTCTCATAAGAACCCAGTAGGAATAATGGATTTAATAAGGATCTTCCACCTCCTCCACTCTTGGATGTGATCTGAGATACGGGTGGCCTTGTTCTGCCGAAAGGTAGACAACAAGTCCATTCCGAAATCATATCGGACAGGAAGCTGGAAGTGACTAAGGAAAGCACTAGCCAAGTCCCAAAAATTGTTGAACGTAGAAGAAGGCAAATCAATGTACCATTTTGCTGCAGTACTCGTCAAGGTTCTTTGGAACAGCCTCAACTGAACTGAATCTTTATTCAGTGAGTTGGAAGAGCACCATAAATGAAAAGTGGTGGCATGAGCCCCAGGATCTCCACCAACTTTTCCTTCAAATTTTGGGATTTTCGAGGGCAACTTGGTAGGTACAGGAAGCTAGGAGGGATCATGTCTCACTGGGTCATTCATCAGTTTAGACAAATATGGCAAGTTTAACGTTGCTAGGAAAGGAAGCTTAGGTCTAACCGAAGCACTAAAAGTACCAGTTTGGGGATTAGAGGGACCTTCCCCCTTGTTCCCATATGTAAAGGTACACTAGTACAAAGTGAGAAATTAATGACTAAAAAAATGACTAAAATCAGGCTATAAACGACTATTTTTTAGTCGGTGACTAATAGTAGCAAATTTCCACTATCTTATAGCTAGTCGTATTTCAATAGTCATTAATAGCTTGACTTAGTAGTCATTGATTTAGTCATTGATAGACAATGACTTAGTCATTGATTTAGTCATTGTTTTAGTCATTGATAGTTAATGATTTAGTCACGGATTTAGTCATTGATTTAGTCATTGAGTTAGTCATTGAGTTAGTCACTGATTTAGTCACTCATTGCAACCATTAATGACCAAATATACGACTAAATAAACTACTAGATGTTAAAATATTAATGAATAAGCTAAATACGACTAAGATACAGGAAATTAGCTACTGATAGTCGTATATATGCGAATCTAGTCATTTTTGTAGTCACAAATTTATGATAGGGCATGGAGGAATCGAACCACCAACCTCCTACCTATAATTAGGTAGTCTCTCTACCATTGAGCTAGCACCCTTTAAGAAGTTGTTATTTCTTGACAATGATGATATTCAAACAAATTTATGATAGATATCAATCTACAAACTACATAATTATTACTATTACAACTTACCAGTAACTAGTATTTATGATAAACTAATTCTTGAGAGCTATGTACAATTTTTCTCATAACTAAAGGTAATAAAAAAACTACAAATACTCTTACCAAAGAGATTTAGTGATGAGTACCTCTTCCCATTCTTCATCACTATCATTCTCATAGTCTAAAGAAGAGTCCTTCTTGAAAGGATTTTGAAGCCCAATGCCATCACTGCATCAAAAACAAAGAGTTAGAAACAAAATTTTCCCTCTTGTCTACTGCAATATTAAGAATCCATGAACTTCAAGGTGTTTCAGATGTTCCTCATCATGGGCTATCAAAATTAAAACACAACCTATTTCTTTGATAATTAATAAACTTAAAATTATGCAAAGTATATTCACCTTTTCTTTGAGAAGGTTCCATAATAAGCAGGTCTATGATTGTGATCAAACTGCAAAAGGTTTCTTCTCTTATTGTGAAGCCTATTTTATTGTGAAGCCTATTTTAGCTTTAAATCAAGTCATAAACATTCTAAGAGCCAGATAGATTCAGAAACTTATTGCTAATGGAGACTCGACAATTATCATTTGCAAAATTAGAGACTTGACTCCCTATGCACCATAATGTCTTGCAAAAATGATCTCTAGACCTAGAATTCAAAGAATTGCAAGTATTTTGACCTGGGGAATTGCAAGTATTTAGCATTGAATCATTTACTATTTCAAAGGTACCATTTTGTATGGAGGAGTTATGTTTGTGAATCATTATTCCTTGGCTATAAGGGCACCTAATAGTGGATTCAATAATTAAAGAGTCATGTTGCAAATATAAAGAGAAATACCTTGCACCTACAACATTACGTCTTTAGAAAAACCTTTAAAGGGTTGTATATTTGGCTTCTAGGTGATGATACTAGTTATTTGAAAGGGAGGACATCTGGTTAAGCATGAATTAAACTTGAAAAACTTGAAAACTATTAGGTATAACAAAATATATATCAGCTTTGTGTTGAGATGTACAGGATCTGAAATAGCTTCCATGATGATTGGACAACAGTTCACAGAGAGAAATAACCATTGATAAGAACTGAACTTTCCTTAGAATTTATGGTCACCTAAAATAAGACTACACTAAAATTTAGATTGTAGTAAGCTTTTGAGATTGACTAAACCTATCGAAAAGGTTGAAGAGACTAGTATTCTACAGTGTTCTTCTAATGCATAGTTGCATAAAGGCATATTCTTATCAAGATTTATGACTTTCAAAATGAAAAAATTTACTTGACCATGAAATGCACATTTATGATGAAGCAAAGGATAGAGAAAATCATGATGAGGTTCATATTCCCCATTTGAACTGCCTACAAGAAACTATTTCTTTGTAAGGGCAATAAAGCATGTCTCCATCCTGCTTGAGTGGAATGTGAAAGTGCCCTGCCCTGATTATCTGATTATGAATTAGTTTTAAGTTCCAATTCCCTTTAGGCCCTATGGCATGTTTACTCCTTCCACTATGACTCCCCACGTGGGATGCGTTTCTTCTTCAATGGAATATAAGAGCCTCACTAAGACCTGGGTCTCGTATTTTGGTGTGGAGTTATATTTACAAGTACAAAGTTCAAGGTTCATGAAGAATTGTTCAAAACCTACCATTAGTACAGCATTATAACATAGGGTATGTTTTTGCAGGAGGATAGAGGTAAGGCAGAGCAGACGGTACGAGTAAGAGAGGGTTTGACCTCCCCAATTATGTTTTTTCCTTGACAAGTCGAATAATTTCAGTGCAGAAGTCAACTTTGGCACTATGGACATTGAAGAGTTCAGTGCTTTCCTCTTGTGGAAAGTCCTTTTCCTTATTGAATTCATTACTATGGATTGATTTCTTTCCAAATTACTTAGAGATCACATTGCATAATTTTTGCAAACTGCTAGGGTCCTAACGATGGTGGGATGTTGACCCATCAACACATTTTTGGGCTATCAGCCTCTTGGATACTAGATCGATAAAGAATGAGATTTAATCTCAGATAGGTTTCATGCAAAAACAAGTTCCTTGTCGAATGTACAATCCCATTCATGTCTAAGAGTCGGAGCAATATTTTTAAAATGTTCCATACTAAGAAGCAACTTGCAACAAGAACACAAATTGGCTCATTCAGTCAAGTCCAAGAATGGTTCATTTTCAAGGAATACCCAATAGATACAACATACCAATTATGATCAAGTATTAGGAATGCCTTTACTGGAATAATCCCCACCACAATTGTTTTCTGTTAAGATTGAACAAAATTAACATTTGATGAAGCTTTCTTGAAGTTCCTATCCTAATTGTGATCATGTTCCCACCATTTAATACGAGTATGAGGAATGCAGCCATTCATCTAGATGTTTGCCTACTACAACAATATAGAAAAGATGGGAACACTAGTATCGACGTAGTTTGGGAAAATATTAAGGAAAATGAGGAAATTAAACATAGAATTTGACATATTTTAAACCAAACCATTAGTTACCTCTACATGCCAATGTCCTCTATTTTAATTTTCCATTTTTTACTCTTCAAAACTGCTCTTTGGGGTGGGGGAACATTAAATATTTAACCTAGCGTAGATACAAATATTGTTCAAACATAGTGTTGGAACTTAAATACAAATACTGATACACATACTGCTGGAACTTAAATACAAACAATGCTACTACACATACTACTAGAAATCACTACAACAACATACAGTAAACACAATTCAATTTCTCGCAGCACAACATTCTAAAATAAACTGCAATTTCTAACAATTCAATTTCTGCTGGAATACGCTGGATTGAGTATGTTGTGTTGGGTTAAATAATTAGTTTTTAACTTATTATACTAGTGTTTCTTTATGTGCAGACCCTATAGCCTTATTTTGATCCCAGGGTTGTTATTGCATTTGCGTGGAGGTTGCACATGATATCTTTGCTCTGTTGTTCGACAATAAAATATTGATTGACTGATGGCATGCAGATCAATAGTAGAGCAGCAGCATGAGGGAAAGAGGAAGGCTCTGAGTTCAATTTCTTATTCTGCCTATTTTTGTCAATACTATATAGAGAGACCAGCATAAATTCAGATCTCTCAAAGTCAAGCATAGAGATTAAAAATTAAATCTTTGAAGGTGTAAATTATGAAAAAGTACATTAGAAAGGAATCATTAAAAATTTTATTGCCATTGCTCAAACAACTTTCAAGATTAATTTTGTTTTTTAATTTTTAATTATATTAATATTTATATTTTTTTAATATATTATTGTTGTTTCCAATAAATTTAACATAAAATTTTATCTGTATCAGACACTTGTACCCACGTTCCCAACATTTCTGCGTTCCAGAAACTCATGCAACATAGCTTGAAAGTGAATTCCTACTCAAAAGAGAGAAGATCATTGTCCAAACAGAAGTACTCAAGAGATGAATGCTATAGGTAATATTTCTGTTAGTCTTTCGAGTGAATGATTTGCAAATTAGGAGAATTGTAACACCTAGACCTCTATTAGGGTTTAGAGCACTAGCTTCAGGAGAGTGACTACACCAACCTAGTAAAAAATAGATCAATACAATAAGATGGTTTAATTACCTGTATCTAGGCTCAGTATAGCCACCAATGCCTCGAATAGAGGGTTGGCACATAACAACATATGCACTAAATGAAAAATAATGTGTGTGAGTCACAAGTGGGCTCAGGCAGTGCCATTTCAGATATCTTCATTGTTGAATATAGCAGGGTACTTCAACAATAGTTATTATTTTCAAAGCTCATATGTCATTTTTAGCAAATTAGAGGTTATGAAGGATAGTTTACCTATAGCCCAAGACAATCCCATTAGATATTGGAGGGCACATAGGGAAATAGCTCCCAACTTCTAATAAATTGTAATTTTCCTACTGTACTATTGCAAGTTCATATACTAGCTAATTTAAAGAAAAAAAATCTAAATCTTGGCTGAATTAGGGATTAAATAGTCTCTTAATAAGGGGTAATGTGTTGGTGAGTGAGTGTAGCACTAAGGCCTTATATTTCTTTTCTCTTAGGCACCGATTTTGGAAAGTGATGCTAAGAAGTTCCCAACATGGCCAAGGGATATCTGACAATCCTACATGACATTGGTAATGTCTTGGTGCAACTTAGGGACATCCCCTGTGCAGTGTTAGATCTTAAAAGATAGGCTCATCTGAAAATGGTTATCTCTTGTATTTAAATCCATAAAAATAAGTCTATATCCATAGATAACAAACTTGGAAAAAAAAAGGCTTAAAATGGCTGGATAAAAGGAAACAAAAGCTGTAAATGCCATATTAGCAAGAGGTAAAACACAATTATTAAAAGAAAATTACTAATATCCAACAACAAAAGAAGACAAAACTCACCCTTGGCCTCTAAAGGAAACAAAAATGTGCTTCCCTTGTAAGTACTCTAAAATCCTTGCACCTTTGGCCCATAAGCATTATTATATAGTCCATTAATATTCAATAGTTCATGTCCATTTGTGCTTTCCAAAACATCTTGTCCATTTTCCCACTCCCTCTACAATTGCCTAGATGATGCCAAATTGGAAGTGGAATAATGGCTCGATATTTCTATAGAACCTTCTGACCTTGCAAATAAAAATATTGACCCTATTGGCTTCTTCTTATAAACAACTATGTACTCATGCTTTTCTAATTCAGGTGCAAAGAACTCCTCAAAATGATCACTCTAAACCTGCATTATTACAAAAATCTAGAAATCCACTAAAATCTAAATCAATTATATCTTAAAAAGGAAAGAAAATTCTATATATGGTAGAGTTGCATCACCTATACACTCAAATTCCAATATATATGAAAGAGAAGTGAAGTGAACAGATATATTATGCATTCTCTTTAGTAGCATCAGCTAGAAAGACAAAAGATTGTACCACAAACAAGCACCAAAAGACTCTTCGATTCAGTCCATCTTCTGCAGCTAATAAATTAGTTCCTGCAACAGGATTAAAATTTTTTAATGTAGTCTTGAGATGCTCTTTCAGATGAGCACAAAATACCTTTGCAAGGGAAACTGAGTGTTGCTGTGTAAATGCTTTGCAAACTACAACCATGTGTATAAATTCAGGCCTGCAGTAGATTAATTTCACTCACAGCAATTAACAATTGATCATGCAAATTATCAACAATGGAGACTGAATATGGAGCTGTAACACAAAATTATATTAACTGAGTGTACAATAGCCAACCCTGTAATAACATAGGCTGCTGAATATATAGAATACATGAGCAAATCGAATGCATAAGGAAGCATCCAAATCTAGCATAAAGCAGGCTTACCCAAAATAGGCAAATCCCCCATAGGTGTAAAAAGCTGATCCCAAATCTATCAAGGACCCCAAGAATTAGCAAGGGCGCATGGGCAAGCTAAAGAGTGGTCAAATGGCAGCTCATACATGCTTTTGCATGGAGGAAAGAGTGGAGGATGAAAGGGGAATAAAACAGGTTCACCTCACCTAGTCTAGCTTTCCTTATGTGCTTTAAAAATTGGAAAAGCAGTCAACAAAGAAAAAAAAGCAGAAGGGCACCTAGGAGGCCAGGAATAAAGCAGATTTGATTCCCAGGACTTTCCAAAGCACTCCATGAGTCAATAATGGCAAGTTTCACCTCTATGGATAGGCAATTGACAACTTGCACATGGTGGGACTCATGGACTAGGCAAATAAGACAAAATAAATGAAATAATGTCTAAGTGGGTAAATACTATGGGTTGATTATTCTAACACCATGTGCATAGCTACAGAAATCCCTTTTGGCAATAGTGGAATACTTGAAAGTGCCAAGAACCTCATAAGGGATTCGATGCCCTTTTTCTCAACAAATATTCCACAAATTTCAGGATTTTCCATTGCCCGATGCACAAACACCATGGCATGTGAAATGCATAATTGTAGAAAGCGTTCATTAGTCATATTTTCAATAGACAATCCACTAGTTCCAACACCTTCCTTATGATTTTCTTCAGAATCAGTATCCATAGGAACATGGCTATCCAATTTTTATTTGGCTTCTAACCCCATGTCGCCCACTAAAGAAACTTTCTCAAGAATTTCAATGATAATATCTCCACCAAGTCCCCTCAGAGAAGGGAAATGGGGCATAAGCTCTTCCATTGAATTAGCCAAATGAGTGACCCCTTCATTCAATGGTAGCAAATACTTTCGTGATGTGAAGACATTTACAAGAAACTGCAAAGCATTTCTTTCAGTCACTCCCTACAATCCTGTATTGTTGAGACATAGTGCATCAAGACCACTAGGGATGCAGCAAAGTTCTTTTGAGGAAGGGAGAAGTAATATAGAATCCAATAATGTAGTTGTAAGACCTGTTGTATGCAACATTGAGAAACAAGTTGGATATTTATGAATGAGTTCACTCATAAGTGTCACAACTAAAGAGAAGATGTCACCACCCAACTTATGGGAATGACAGAATATTAATGATAGGCTTGATGGCAAGGTACTATCCTATGATCCTACAGGCCTTGCTATGGCATATGTTGTTTCTCCCAGTTCCTTGAGTAAGGCCTTGATAAGTCACCTCCGGAAATATAGAATTTAGCCTTTATCATCATCATATGTTGAACATGCAATACTGATTTCTGCTAACAAATCCACAACACTTGTAACCTGAAATTGTAGTCTCTTAATAGTATTGTCTAGACCTCCAAGATCTCTGAACAAAGTGACTACTGGATTGATGTAATCCATATACTTTTGGAGAATCTTTACAGCAAATATTACAAGGTGTGTATGACAAGAATTGGTGTCTTTTAACAAAGGCAAAAGGGTAGGAATTAGTCCAGTTTCTCTCATAGGATTTGGCGAAGTCAAGGATGATGTTACATATGCCAGAAAAATATATAAATCCCTTTCTAATAATGCAACAGGATATGCTTCCATAGTAGTCAATGACATGACATCCTTTTGCAGCAAGCTCAATAAAAACACACGATTTGCTGCATTGCTAACAATATTTGGAACATTTAACACCCGACTCCTCTCATGACATGTAGAAATTACCGCAAACTGGTATCCGAAACCCCAAATAGCGGCCGATCTAATGTTATCTAGTATAAAGTTATCAGATTGCAACACCTTCATCAAATCGTTCATAAAATTAGAATCATTTGAAAAAAATGCCCCCAGTTCTTCATGGTTTTCACTTGATTGTATCAATACCATAAAGGCCAAAAGTCAAATGCATGATTGAATTTAGTTGAACATGTATTTTGGGGTTGCATGACTGCCAGATCTTTAGGTAATGCATTGTTGATGAATCCAACATTCTTTGACACCCCTCTTTTTAACTAGAAAGGAGAGATGTTTTGGGGGCAGGTGAATGATCAGAAATTATGCGAGAAGTATCTAAAATGCAATCAGATTTATAGGAATATCCTTTTGAGTGATGCTACCCCTTTAATTTTTTATCACCACAATTAGTTCACAGTGAGCAGCACAATTTCATCTAGCACTAGCTATAATGCGTTTTAAAATGATGACTCTCCTTATGAGTGATCTGCATAATCACATCCTGCCCCTGGTATACAGTTCTTGTATTATTTATTAATAATCAATGACATATAAGATGCATTTTCAAAAATAAATACCACAAGCAATTTCTAATCAACGAATCATTGATCCCAAACTACTACATAAGTTATCTTGTCCCTCACCTTCTTTCCCAATAACACTATAGGTTACGTCTTTTCACAAACAATTTGACTGACATTCAAATCCCTCAAATTCAAAAATGCATGTGACTATGTATCACTGCCCCATTTCCATTTTATATCATTTAGAATAAAAACAATTTTACTAACACCAACTGTGAACACCACTAACAACCTAATAATATAAACTCAATTATGACACATAACAGTTCATGAAAATTGTCATAGTACCTGATCTTCTTCAAGCGTTCGAAGTCATCCCTGAGTTTCATGTCAAGACCATTGGATACCACCTGAGTGGTTCAGCCATCCTTGATTCCTTTCTATCTTTTTAAAAACCAATATGGGATCTTGAATTGCTTAGGGTTTGCAACAATTATCATCAGACTCTCAAGATATTGTCCAGAAAGCTCACTAGCCTTGAAGTCAACATATACTTCATCCTATATTCCCTGCCTTGTTTGGATTGTATATGTTGACAATGGACATCAACTTAAAATTTATGTTGAGTAATTCATTACAATCAATTATTGCATCTAGATATATTATTATCTGGGAAATATATAGAAGGGTATATTTTCCAGTGCCCCAACTATTATAAGATTAGAAGAAAAATACTATTACTTGTTCAAGGAAACAAAAAGATCCTCCTGTGCATTCATTTTACACAATATGTATGGAACTATCTCTCATGGAGCTGAATAAAAAGCCCCTGCAAAGAGGGAGAACTCAACTTAAGAACATTCATGCTAATAACCTAAACAACATAACAAATATCCCTTCAGTTGCAGTTCGTATGCAAAACACCATGCCCAAGGACTTGTGCTACCTACATAGTACAGACAAAGGAAAATAAACCAAGAGACATCCATCAAATCTAAGAGAATGAAAGTATTGCCTATATAAGAAAACTCTATACTAACTTCTCTAGAGTCACTGTATACTATATATACTGTATACTAGGTTGCTAATAGCCTTGGTGGTGGTGAGGAGTAGGGCACACTAGCCCTTCTAGGGCTCTCCTTGCATCTGATCCCTATTAAGACTGTAACAGTCCATCAACAGACCCTCATTGAGCTTGCAACAGACATCCGAAAGGTAACACTAGACCTTGATGATGTGGCAACAATGAAAGTACAATCCACGTAGCAGCAAGAAACAAAAACAGTAAAATCCTATTAGAGCTTCTTCAGTTTGGAAAAAAATGTATTTACATCTTATTTCAGAGTTCTGTGATTAAATTATCTGCTCATGTACAAACTCAGTCATCTCATTTAGAGGATGAATTATTAATTCTTTGGGGTTTTTGTCCTTAAATGGTTTCCTCGTGGAAAATCGTCTGTTCAATTGTGTGATGCTTGTTTTACTATTGAATTTGTTTTACTGATGTTAATATCTCAAGTGTTATCTCTATTACAGACTGCATTTTTTTAAAATATCATACACATGTCAAAATTCAACACCCATTTGCCCTTGTGGACTTTGGCACTAGTCTTACCCACATCAACCACCATAAAATTAATCAAATAAATCTAAATACAAATCTGTTATAATCCATTCAACTTTTCAAATATTCTAGGAGCCCCTCATGACATTCCAAAAAGAGAAATTGATATGTTTCCCATGTTTTCAGGAAATAATGCAGTATCAATGAGAGACAGTTGGAATGATTTCATGACCATGATAAAGCAATCCAAGGTTGGTCATTTAGATGTGCTTATGAAATTTTTGTATTGTCATTAAGATGAATCTATAGATTGGTTCACAAGTTTCCTTGAAAACACTATAAATCTATAACCACAGTGGCTTAGATCAAAAGTGATTTTATGGAAAGATGGAAGGAAAAAAATACAATAGGTATTGGTTAGATGCCTTAACCAGAGATAATAATGAGAACCAATATATTGAAGAGTTCAATAAAATATTTAATCAGATAGTGCAAAGGCTTCATGAAAATATTAAACCTCGCCGATAGCTATCATGTTCTATTATCTTGATTCCTTTGATCGAAACTTTGGCTTCCTTTTGAGAGAAAAAGGGCCAATAGCTTGAGGGATGCTCAAGATAAGGTACTCAATGGTGAAAAGAATTGGTTGGATTCAAGAAAGGGAGACATAGGAATAGGGGCCTAAGAGGCACAGTGGATAAGCCAAGACATCCCTGGGATGATATTAGTTACAAGACCTACTGAGTCTTCTTAGTACTTGACATGTCTATTCATCTTGTCTAAAAAAGGATAAGTATACTTCGAAACTTGGAAGTAATACTTTGCCGGCCCTGGTCAAACTCACGAACTAGTAAAATTTTCAAGGCTTAATGAGTTGAAGAGACAAACTTGGATGGCAGAAATTTAATACAAAAGTCATGAACCCCATGCTTCCTTACCCTAATTTATGTGTTGTGATCCACTTATAGAGCCCACTTACTTCACCAACATGGATACTATACATAAAATTACTTCTATTCATTGTTCTCAGTCTTGTACAGAGGTCACTCTTCTTCTCATGGCTGCAAAGTCTATTCTGTGTGTAGCTTACACACAACAACCAACTACAATGCAAATAGGAATCAATATTCTAGTTTCTTTATGGTTTTAACCAGGTGGCACACAGGCTGAGGAAACCAGTGGTCAGGACATTAGAACAAAAATCTGCAAGTTCTTTGTCACTAAATACTTGGTTTATCCAAAGTCCTGTTGTTCGTACAGATAGCAACTCATTTTAATGGCAAGGTTCATTGTTTCATCATCATGATACCATAATCATGAATGTTTTGGCAACTTGTGAAACTCTGATTGTTTTGAGATATCATGCTTGGATAGACTTTGTTTAATAGCTTGTGCTTGAACTAATTTTCCCTAATGGTGAATAGCTCAACAAAACCAATCTCACCTCCCAACTAATCTTCCACCAACCCTTCAATTAGACAGACATAGTGGCACTTCATGAATATATACATGGAAAGACAATATATAGAGTTGAAGATAACCAATTAGATAGTTGTTCACAAGCTACAAGGATTCAATAGATGCTTAATGTCCCAAAGCCAATAAAAGAAAACAAACTATGTTTATAAGAGAGATTTCATGCCCAGTGATCTATCACCAACAGTTGTGTTGTAGCATGAAGCTAAATAACCAAGCACCCTTCTTCTAATTCTCAACAATCAAATGTAAGGAGTGTCTATGAGCATTTTGCAGACCATTATTCACATTTTCATTCAAATACCAGTCTCATGCTAACTCATTATGGGAAAAGTGCATCCCAACATGCTCACTCAAATAGAATACCTGGTGGCCCTTTAAAGAAAAAACAGGGCATGGAGTTATATTGGCACCTAAGAGCATTGGGTTTTTGAGTCCATAGAGCACTAGTTATTGTATTATAATTAAAACCATAGCCACTTAGATATCCTATTAAAAAAATTCACAATCTAGATTTGAGTTGTCTATTCATGGGAATTTTGACATGATTCCCAAAAGGAATGAACAAAACTAGAAACAAACCCACCTTTTGCAGACATGCCAACTAGAGAAATACTCAAAAAATTATATGAATAAAATCCATATTTTATGGTGAGAATATGAACTTGCTTACCCTGATTATAAGTTGTGATGTTTGCACAAATAAGAAGCACCATCGAGAAAGTAAAATCATTCGGCCTCATCGCCATCATAGACGCTTTCCAACCCATCTTGAGAGCCTCTTCAACTTTCCCATTTAGAACATACCCTGCAATCACATCACTCCACAAAACCACATTCCATTTAGGCATATTGTCAAACACTTTCCTTGCATCCTCAAGAATAGGAAGAACAAGAACAACAAACATGTTATCCCCACATCCTTTGAGGACTGCAATGAGCAACAACAACACCGTGCATTGATAAATTACCCCCCAAAGTTGAAATGACAATAAGCAAACACATAAATGAACACACACACAAATGACTTCAATACCTTCTCTACAAACACAAGTAGCTACAAAGGAATATAGACTATTTGATGGAATTTGATTTTAACATCAGCAAGTTTTAGTGTTATGGTTTTTCCTAATCTCAAATTGATGGCAGGTTTGGTTATGAAAACAATGGAGGATATGATAGAAGTGGAATGGGAGGAACATATGGATATGGTGATGAAAGACCCCACAGTCGGCACCTAGGATGTGCATCTGGTGGCTTCCAAGGTGGATCTCTGGGTAACCTAAATAGTACTCTCTTAGTTGTAGTACCCTACAAACTCTGTGATGTCGTAATAATTGATATTCTATGTTTTGCAACTGTCTGCTGCTACACGAGGCTAGAGCTAATGTATGTGTGTGTTGGTTAACATAGGTTCTCTGTGATTCTTGATAGGCTGTTATTTGTCATATTTTCTACTAATATTTGGGTATTTTTCCCCACATAATAATGTTGTTTCTTGTGCATGTTGTATACTGTCCAGGCTCTGGACGTGCTGGCTTTGGTGAGATGGGCACCCCTTAGCTATAAGTGGATATCATAGTTCAGGTGCCATATTTTTTTCATTTGGGTTTGTGTTTGTTGAAGTGTTGTTCACCTTTTTAAAATGAAATGTTTTTGTTGCACAATGATTTCCGTCATTTCTAATACGTTGTTCTATTATAATATCAAGCATTCTATGCATTCATATCCACTGCCTGTTTGTTCTTCTATTTTTGTATAGATTAATGTTTTCAAAGCCTTTGAAAGTTGAAACTATGACATTAAGGTTTAGTCTATCAATACATTTAAGTGCATTGGTATATTTGATAATCCAATAAAATATGGGTGCTTTTAGGGGATGTTTGATGACCTATAAGCAATTTATTAACGAACTAGAGGATCACATATCACCTACTGAAGCAGAGAGTAGGTAGTTTCTCTTACCAAATAAATTCTTGAGACCTATTATGTTGAAACAAATGCTCCTTTACATTTTTATCTGCATTTTGTTTCTTGTGAAAGCATGCATGATCATGACAAAAATGGTTTTATGTATATCAGATACCAAGAATACAGAACATAATACATTACCACCCAGAAGCGTGCATATTTTTAATCTCACAAAGAAGAGGATTGGTAAGCTGTTTTAAAGCATTGGCACAGTAATTTGTGATTGACATTCAAATTGTATATCTATTTTGATGTTATTTCAATTCCCATATAATCCTTGGTTTCTTATTTGTGATGTAGGATGAAGGATAAATACGACCCTTCACACTTATAAGCTGTCGTACGAAGGTTAACCTTCTGCTTTCGGTTTTGTATGCAAGTATGTTGTATCATATAATTAAAATCCATATTATTTTTATATCTGCATGATAAAGTAATTTTCTATTTTGGTAGTTGATAGAAATTATTCTTGATGTTCAAAGAGAAATGGAAATGCAAAAGAAAATGCAAAGGAGTTACTCTTAGAGCTACAGAATGGAACCCTAGACATGTGAGTTACTGTTTCTTTGTGTATTTTTGTCACTTCTATTTTAGTAAATATTAGCATTCTTTACTTGATTCTTTCTCTGACATTTGTGGGGTTTTGAATGTAGAGGTCCAAGTTCTACTGATTCTATAGAATTATGTACAAAAGTTTGTCAAGGGAGTGACCACAATTTAGATGATGATGCTGAGGTTAGTGGCAAAAGGAGGAGACATGGTAGGGGCCCTGCAAAGGAAAATGACCTCGTCTCTAGTGCTCCCAAGGATCCTCTAGTGAGTTCTGAACCTAGGTGAGTTAAAAAGGATATAGAACTTGGACAGAATCTTATTCACAAACTAGTTACAGAGAAAGGTATAGAAGAAAATATTCTTGGTAGTTCAGAGAAATACAAGTTTGAAGGAGACAAATCTGTAAGTTGTTCAATAGGTGTTGTAATTGCGATGGGCACAAATACTATGAAGGGACTTGAAGGTCTAGAGCTTTTGGATGTTGTTTCTACCTACATGTGGTGAGTTCATGGATTGGATTATTATTGAATGATTGAATTAAAAGAACCTCCCAAGGGTCTACATCATGTGAGAGCAGAAAGTAAGAACAATCACGATGAGCAATACATAGATGCAGTAGAATGGGAGAAGAAATTTGAGTCTACCAGGAAAGCTAGGTTGTAGGGTAAACACAGGCATGAACACACACACAAATGAATTCAATTCCCGCTCTACAGAGACCCATAGATTTTAGAAATCTAATGAAGAACATAGAGGTTAGGTCAAGCTCTGTGCTCTGGGCAGTTCAAAGATCACTTGTCCATTTCCTTTAGTTTCCTCCCATGGTTGCTGAATATTTTAGTGACAAAAATTTCCTTTAGCTTCCTCCCATGGTTGTTGAATATTTTAGTGACAAAAATGCTGCATTCAGAAGACTCTTGGCCAATCCCAAAAAAAATACGTGCTTTGACCGTAGTACAAGGAATACCTAATGGGCATTGGTTACTTAAGGGTTTTCCATGTTTGTTTTTCCTCTCAGTGAATTAAATAGACCTGACCAGATGTGAGTTGTTTTTAATAGTTGGGTGTTTTCCCGAAGATATCTGAGCAAGTATGACAAAATCTAGGTTTTTTCTAGTGAGTTCCATTCATTTCACGGTGTTTCAAGGGGGTTTGAGTAGATCTTGGAGCTTCTTTGGATCTGGGTCATTGTTGGATACAGTATTATCAAATTTTTGTGATGAATATTGAGGGAAATCCATTACTATTCTAGTATAACCTTTGGATCTCATTGTTTCTCTCAAGCATAAAAATTCAAGCCAAATTGGGTATCCCTATGGCATTTCAGAATTAACACTGTGGGTAAGTAGTTGGGTGATATGCTGACACTATCTAATTATAACATTTATAAGGGTTCCACCATCTGTTTGGTCTAGTAGTTACATTGAGGGCATGGGTTCTGGGTCACCTACATTCTCCAATCTGGTTTCTTACAACGATGCAAATCATTCGAAGTCATCTCTTTCAGCAGTGCAACCCCCTGTTATGCTAAGCCCATACATTGTTGAGAAACTGGACAAGGTGCCATCTTTGGAGATCAAGCATATATAGGTAAATGAGTTATTTTTATATTTTAAATTTGAGTTGGTAATATGTAGATTTAATCAGTTCTGGCCACAGTCGATATTATTGTTCGTGTTGGGCACATACCTATTTATTCAATCCAAAAATAAGCCTAGGGCGGTGACCTCCTTCAGGATCACTTGAACTTCAAGCATTGTACTGAGAATCTGATACTAAATACGGACGCCACAAATAAGAAATCTGTCTGAAGCATATCAGCATCCTTGCCCTTCTTCCTGGAAGCATTGTTTCTTTAAACTTCATATACCACACGCCAATGAACTTCAAGCGTTATACTGAGAATATGATACCGAAGACAAGCGCTACATATAAGAAATATGTCTGAAGCGTACCAGCGTCCTTTCCCTTCTTCCTAGAAGCGTTGTTTCTTTAAACTTCATATACCACACACCAATGCTCCTACCCTTATGAGCGATATCTATCTCTTTATGGCAGGTCTTTATGATCCTCCATAGAATTATTATTCTAGAGAATAGAGAATACCATCACCCTCATCTTTCTTGGCTCGTCTTTCTCAGGCCATGCTTAAGGAGAGGTAGAGGTGGGTTAATGGGACAGTAAAGAGGGGAAACTAGTATTTATAGGTCCTTTCCTTGGTCCAAAGAAACTAGAATTTAAGAGAGAGTCTCATCCATTGGGGGTGACGAAGACGAAGAGATAGTTTTAAGTTGTGGAGTTCAATCCCAAACTAGCTAGTAATGATAAAATAGAGTTGATTGTAATTACAATTAGGGATCAAATTTGAAGGCTAGGGTTCCATTTCACTTCGAAGGGTTGTGAGAAATATAACCCTTCAATGTTGACATGTAAAAATAAATCATTCTTTTCATTTGAAACTGTAAGTGTGCAACAAAATTTTATTATTTATTAAAAACTGTATATAGAAAAAAAATGACAATAAGAAGAAATTTTGAGTGATTCAACATTTACATGGAATTAGTGAGGTAAACCATGTACTCTCCCGGTCCCTGGAGCATATAGTTTATTGAACTTAGATAAGGGACAACTCTGTCGAGCTGTGAAATACTCGGTTTGATAAAATAAGGCATTTGAATTTGGAAGGACCTTTGAATGGAGGATTGATTGGGCTTGATGGTGGCTCTATTGGTCAAGTGTGATTGGGCCGAACTAAAAGAAAAACCCCACAATGTAATACCTAATGCTTTCAAGAATAATTTTTTTTATTAACCTTAAATTCAACAGTTATTTTTAGAAATGAATCATGTCCTCCCCACATGCTCAAATCAAAGTGATCAAACAAAGGCCCCAATTTTAGGTGGATTATGGATAGTCCCTCCAATGTATATCGAGTTTATACCCCAATTTGAAGTGATTAAACAAAATCCCCAATTTTAGGTAGATTATGGATAGTCCCTCCAATATATATCAAGTTTATCAGCCCTATCAAAAATGTTAAGTATTTATTAGTCCACTGTAAGGAAGAACTTTAAATTCTTCAACAAATATCACTACAAGTTGGGTGTCTAGTTTCTACCAAAGTCAATAAGGAAGACGAATCATAAACACATGTTTTGGAGGTTTGTGACAACGAGGGTGTTGAAATCATGTTCTTCACTAGATCATTGTACTCCCAGTCCCTCATTCATGAACGTCCATCAAGGGATTCCCTTGTTTAGATATATTGGTAGAGAATTTGTACTTCTTGTTTCCATTATTAGAAGGCTGACAGGAAAATGAAGGGGTCAGAGTCTACAACATTTATAGTGTCGGTTGTTAAATATTTTATCCTTTCAACTATTGGATTTCATTAAGGAAATTGGAACAATTCAAACACTTATATTCAAATATTGTTCTTTCTTTCAGCCTAATGTTTAAAATTCACGGCAGATAAATAACATTGACAGATTTGGAACTCAAATACAAGGCTCTTTCTTCTTGCTCCTCCACCCAAACGAATATGTGGTCCTAGACTATGAAAAGCGTACATTATTTTGGTTCCGATTTCATTTAAATACTGGGTTTTTTAAGGTTACATCTATTGAGTATTCAAGACTTAGTCTTGTGAAAACGCAATCGCATAATACATTACAAATTTCAAACAACATTTTGGATGGAGAAATTTTAAACCCTTCTATTTTTAGAACCAGAAGGAACTCCAACAAGAAACACATTTAACTTTTATCCACATATAAAATGTTATAGAAGTGTAAAATGCTATACATACCTGTAAATTCAAGAAAACCAAGTCGACAGCTTAGCTCTGCATAATCTTCTGGAGGAAATAGAAATTAGGGAGACACTGAAGCATAGAATTGGAGAGTTGAGAGTTTGAGTCCCGATCTCCAAATGTCCTATACTCGTAAACCCAAATTTTTTTTTTTTTTCATAGACTTCACCAATCACTTTATGTTCAAGGAATCTCAATCTAGCCTACCCAATGTTCTACCTTTGCTTCTCTTGCTCCTACCTGTGAAAAAGGTGGAACCTTTGAGTTTCCCACCACAGAAGGAAACGAAAAATCAGAGTGTACAACCATTTCCTTCTACAAAAAGACATTGGAAGCAACTCCATCTCAATTCCACAATATCCCTGTGCTCCTGAGTTGGTTTACCTTGCCCAAGGCAGGCAAATGCATGTTTGTGTATTTCACATGATTACAAAAAAAATCATTTTATAATTGCTTCTACATAACATACATATATCTGTGCAGGTGAGGGAAAACTGGGTATTGTTTTCTCGAGGTTCCCAGAGACTTTCAGAGATCATTCTTCATTATGAGGGCACTCGAGAAGTAGATCATAGAGCCCATGGGAGGAAGAAGAAGAAGAAGAAAAAGGGGACTCAAGTCAAAAGGTGAGGTGAGTGAGGATGGGAGACGTAATAGCGATATTTGCAAAAGAAACCCATTGGTGTTATAATGATAGGAACGAGCCTCTTAAATTGTAGCCATTGTAGACATAGGAAACCCTCATAAACAGCTTGGGCACAAGAGTTACCGTGTAAGCATCCTGACAAATTATGTAATGATAATATTTAGTTAGTTATATGAAAAATTCTTTCCTTTATTTTAGAGATGACTATATGCATATTGTACAACCATTCTCTGTGGTTGGACCTCCATTTCATTTTCCTTTGTCTCTATAGCCTAACCCCCTTCCTCCAATGAGAGAGGTAGACTAAGCGACCTAGGTGGACCATGGGATACTGGGAGTGCTGATTCAAATGATTATGACCCCAGTAAATGAATGGAAATTGGAATAAATCCTAGAACCCTAGACTAACTAGTATAGGATATGATTCATGATCACAAACAAAGGGCGGCATGCTGCTAGCCTGCTGCCAAAGATCCATCATCCCAGTCTTGTGGTGGTCATAATAGAAATGTCTAGCACTGGGTGAAACCCTGGTCTAGAGAAACTTACATACCCATTGGACCAGGTTAGTTTCAAATCTAGCAAAGATTGCTCAATGCATTGTAAATTACAACTTGTAAGTTGTAACCCAAAAAACAACACCATTAGTTTTTCCTTATGGAGCCTTGATAGTGGAGGGTTATCAAATCAATTTATCATCCATAGATATGACTCATATGAGTATTTAATTTCACATCATATACTCAAATACTCAAGTGACTTGTAGGTTGTGAGATCACGTGACTCAGTGAACAATAAGATGATAGATGGAAAATCCAATTGGTAGGTGGCATCATCTCATACCAAGATTTAATGAAGTTGGTGAATCATTAATGCATGCTAATTCCATTAAATGCTTTGAAAGTGAACATCGAATTGTGAGTCACAATCCTGACTCACCGACTTGAACTTGGCACTAGGCAGCCTAGTGGCTCACCATGGTCCATGTCAATTGGGACTGAGATCCTCATCCATGATCTGACTATTCAAGGGTAGTTGGGAAGAATCTGAGTCACAACTATCCCATAGTCCACTGAATCCCTGGATAGACAAATTTTGTAGCTTCCCTTCTGTTGAAAATTTACCGAGGCTTACTCAATTTCATTATTGAAGTGCTGGAAATGAAACTATTTTTTTTTTGGCATGGTAAAATTCCTTATGGCCTTCTATGACATTTAAAATGGCCTTTG
>LPNX010489405.1:6231-16750 GCA_001517045.1 Pseudotsuga menziesii | reverse complement strand
TGTAATTGTTGTACATGTTGACTATTAAAAGGGGAGTGTTAATGTGGAAAAAAATCCATGGCTTGTGAAAAACTGGATGAACATAATAATGAGCCCATCAAAACATGATAAACCACAAACAATTGAATGAGGCTTGAACCTGTAATGGCTGTCATTTTCGTCTATTCTTCAGTTGCACATGAATTTTGTGAAACACAATTAGTCAAGGAAATAAACAAGTGCAAGCCTTTTAGTACTAATGTTTTTCATAAATCACAAGTTCAACATTAGTGGTCTAAGTTTCCCAGACGCCTCTTTCTCCTTCTCATATATTATTCTCACACCAATTATAGATTTCTGCTACATAAGTTTCCTATTGGTGTTTCAAAATTTTCCCTTCCATGAGAGGTATTTTGTAACACAATGGAAAATTATTTTTCCCTACCCTCAAGCACTAAGCGAAAGTGAGATTCTTGGTATCTTTCCAGTCCTGAAGGGAGCATTTGTGAATAGGATTAAAAATAACCCCCTATACAACCTTGTTATTTTGCACAAATGCAGTGGACTCATAAAATTTTGTGCCATAAGACGACACTCTGTCTCAAGTCCCCCACCTTGTGCCTCCGATGGACAGGCCCAACGTAAATGAAAATGAGGCTAGAGATTTGGTGCCAAGGCTGTTGCTGGAAGCAAGAGTAGCCTAGGATGTTGATCAATACTATAGAAAATGTATTGATATGTTATCAAACATATCCATAGCCTCCCCAAAGTAAGAATTGTATTGTAGTACTAGGTATAACTTGGGTGGTTTAGATCCCACTTTATTAATATTATAAGGTATACAAAATGGCAAGGGATATTGAACATAGCAATATGGTTAGCATGTTCTTGTACTTATCCTGTAAAAATTATCTGTAGTGTCAAAATTTAGTAAATTGTAACACAACTTCATCACAAAAATTGCAATTTTCCATTATTAGAGTGACACTAAAAAATGACTAACATAACTGGCTAATTCATATTATTCTATCTAGTCATTTTTTATGTTGTGACTAAATTGGTTGTTTATGTTAGTCATTTTTAATTTTGTCACTTATTATCTAGTCATATTTGTTAACTGATGACTAAATTAGTCGTTAATTTTAGTCGTTTATAGTTGGGTCAATCAAAATTACTCATATTTAGTAGTAAATCACTTGAAAAACCTGTGGTGACTAGAATTTTTAGTCATGTAGTAGCTAATTCCTCATTTTGTACTAGTGGTAGGGTTTCCCCCTGCTGCTAGTTGTGAAGTGGATGGGTTGCTTTGAAAATGGTTCCATCCATAATCCACATGATTGTTTGTGTAAGGTGCAGTATAATAGGTTATGGCTTCCCCAGTCGAAATTGGGGTTTAAAATATAGGAGCAGGTATCCTTCTGCTAAAAAGCGAAAAGGGAGAGCTCGTGAACAGAGCAGAAACTGGGGTTTGGAAACCTTGACCATAATGGTTAGTGTTACCAAACTGCACCCCTACATAAGAGGGTGTAGGGCCTATGTATGGGGTGGATGGGGGAATGTGCCCCCCATTCTAAGGAAATCCTTGGACAAAATCCGAGGATCCTGTAGGACCACTCTGGGTAGTGTGTGCGAAGGAGGTAGGTATAGTATGTACACTAGGAATCCCAGTGACCACTCCACCAGAAGCACCTGCTAGACTTGTGGGAGCCGATGGTTGAACCACTCAACTTGCTGTAGTTAAGGGCGTAGTAGGTATGTTTGTTTTGAAGGTACTAACTAGGGGAGGTAGCACCCCTTCATCCTGAGTAGATGAGGTGAAGGTAAAAGAAATTTCTCCTGCATTAGACATTATCCTGCCCATAGGGACACCATCATGAGTGGATCAAAAGGATGAACCTGAATGATCACTGGATCATTTAAATTAGTTAGAGTTGTATTAAAATTCCTTACAAACTCGTCATCCTGCAAGTCTTCTATCTCAACTATGTTTAAATTAAGACGGTTTGCCCTAAGTTTTAGTTCACTCGGAACTTCACTGAATCCTATCGATTCAAATGAACCGTCTGTGTCCAATATCCACCTTTGAGGGGGAGGTGGAGGTTCCAATGTGATAAGAGGAGGAAGGTTTTTCAACTTTCATGACCTTCTAATAGGTTGGTCCTCCATAATTGTAAATTTGACTTTTCAAACCCTAAGGTCTGTTGATGTAATTGTAACTTCAGAATGTATTCACTTGCATTTCTTATCTATTGTAACCCGATGTTTATTTTTGGATGTTTCTGTAATGTAATTGAGTCATGTCATACCCCGATGTTTATTCTTGGAAGTTTCTATAATGTAAACAAGTCATGTCAAGTCATTGTGGGCAACCCTCCTATTGGTCGAGGGTTAAAGTCCCCACAGTTATGGGGCCCTAGGGTTATTAGACTATCCTAGTGAATTTGACCCTAGGTGAGTCATTGTAATTTGGGGCAATAGTCCCCACCATTATGTTAAGGATAAACCTCCTTCTTGGTTGGAGGAGGCAAAGTCCCCACGGGTTGTCGGGCACTAGGGTTATTACAAACTCCTAGATATGTCGGCTCTAGTAAGTAATTGTTAAGTGAGGCCAACATTTTGGAGTGGGTTTTATGTGAATTAAAGAATATAAATAGAGAGTGAGTCTCTCTATTTATAACACACACACACACACTCATTTGGGCGCATGAGTGAGAGGAGAAGTTACTGGGACAAGAGAGAGACTGTTGCTGTTAGGAGATCATCTTTATTTTTCGGGTTTTACCTTTGGTGCTGATTCTATCTCTGAGGAAGTTGCGTGGTTTTCTCCTTTATGGTTTCTCTAAGGAAAATTATTTGTCTCTCTTGTCTCTTGTGTTGTGCTTGTGTTTTATTGTTGTGCATGCTATTCTCTCAGTTAAAGATCCTAAGATCATAATGGTAGCTTGAATGATAAAAATATAACATGGTATCAGAGCTAACCTGAGAAGAATACATTGTACAGTTGCAGAAGCTAGGGATTCTTAATTTTTGGGTCTCTCTCCACAATTTATTAGTGAAAGTATGCTAGGATGACTCTCCATTGAAGGGCACATCTTTTTGTCAAAGCAGAAATCGATTCCGAGCATTTTCAATTTTTGGTGTGGAAATTAGGGATTCTTACAGAAGAGGAATTTTTTAGTGAGCCCAGCATAGGATTTATCTCCTCATCAAAATCAAAGCTTAGAGACCTAGATCAATATTTTTGGTTGGGTGAAACTCCGGGAAAGTCAAACCCTAGTTTGACCCTGAGCTAGAAAAACCCTAAATACTAAAAGTGCTACATTTTGGTACATTCGCTATATCCTGCAATTGGCGAAGTCCCAGTAGAGAAAACTTGTAGAGGCTGAAGATAAAATATTGATTTACACTGTGTCCAAAATTTCGCCTCCAATTCACGATATTCTGGGATATATGATCCTTCCAAGTCACGGTTCCAGCCTCTTCCAGAATTCATCCCTAAACAGGACACCTAGGGAGAATTTCTATATCTTTTGCTATACAGATATAAATGTGATTTTTTAATATGTTCCAAAATGGTCAAGGAATTTAATTTCGGTGGTCCAAATTTTAGACTCATAAGATGAACCAGTGACACGTGGTTGTCCGTACAACTTTGCTATTCTGAATAGTCTTGTAACAGGTTACCTTGGGAAAATGATCATAAGTCCCAATTTGTGAAACCAATTCTAATAAAACCTATGGTTTTGGATCAGGGACATGCGAGGATACCTCAATAAGAAGTTTCAGACTCATAGCAGCATTAATTTAGTATATACCGCAGAAACCGTAACATGCATTTCTGCAGAAGAAATTGGAAAACTAGGGCTTCCTGTTCCAGGAGCTTCCCTCCACTGTTTTCAGAAAAGGAGTACATTGGATAGCTCAAATTGAAGAGATATATATTTCTATCCAATTATATCTGAAATATTCCAAGTTTTGAAAATTAGGGTTTCTTTGACAAACCCTAAATCAGCCAGCTCTGGAACCAGGACGGACACCTCAAATCAGTAAGATCTAATCTTTTGATATTTCGCTTTAGATTCTCATTTCAAAGTGATATATCACATCAGCTTGATGATAATCTTGGTGAATTTGACAAATTCCAAGCATGGAAGTATTTGATCTCTCTGAAGAAAATGAATTGGAAACCAACATGAGTAGAGAGGTTCCAGTTCCAGAGAGAGATGAGGATCAAAGCCTTACACAAGAAGAACTTGGTCAAGGCCAAGAAGATCATTATTGATTCACTCATGGATCAACTTGAACCACAAGTGTCTTCCCTAAAGACACCAAAGAATTTTGATTCCTTAACCAATATATTTGAAGGAAAGAACATACATCGAAAGATGACCTTAAGAAACTAGTTGAAGAATGTGAAGATCTAGAATGCAGAAACCATATAGTCATACTTTACAAGGGTCTCTCAAATCAAAGAACAACTTGAAGTAGTAAAAGAAGAAGTGAAGAATGCAGAAGTGGTGATAGCCACCTTGAATAGTCTCCCAGGATCATGGGATTCTTTCATTCAAGGAATTTGTGCCAGAAGGAAGTGATTACTTTCAGCAAACTCTGGGCACAAGAAGAAGAAGCTCGACTCATAATAAGAGAAGAGAAGATGGGAGTAACTGAAGATCAAGATCTCACCATCCAAAGAAGATCCCTCAAGCGATGAGGAAGATGAAGATATCAACTCTTGAAGAACCTCTTATCCATTTTAGCATTTGGATAAGAAACGATGCTATTATGAATGAAGAAGACAATGAAGCTGAAGGCTCAAGAAGGAGTCTACCCACGAAACAAATAAAGATAAGTATTCAATTGTCATTTCATAATATTGTTTTGTTATGCATTTTTTTATATTCAGTTGATGTATTATGCATGATAGGATGTTTGCGTTAATGAAAGTATAATACTAATATGCATGTAATGGGTAAGTAGTTCATGGTGATATAAAACTCTCCATTGCTACTTATCTCGAATGAAACCTCTTTGCTGACATATTGGATTAGTGCACAATCTCAATGTTGTCCTGGTAGAGATGGAAGGCATCTAGAAACGTTTCCATGAGATATGGATGAATGTTGTATTAGCTAAAGTAGTTGCATGATCATATATTTATGCATAAGAATTTTCTAGTATGAACATTCCTTATGAAATGTCTCTAACCATGCAAATGAATTTGACTTGTAGGAAAGATCGCATACATAATCGCTTACAAGAAAAGAAGAATGAGACTTGTTCCGAGAACAAGTGACGACATTTCAAAATGAAGAATAATATGACAAATGTAGTGACATCATTGATGTAAAACCTTCCAACCATGAAGAAGTAACCAAGAAGAAAGGGAAGACCAGTTCAGGAAAAATGATGTCTAGGATGCAGTATCGATACATGAAGGAAAGTTCGTAGTTCCATCATGCAGTAGATGGAAACATCGTGGGATACAAGGAATAGACTACAAAGAGACATTTGCAGCTAGTGGGAGTTGAGACACATGACAAGCAGAATCATGTGTGCAAATAAAAGAAGGCCTTGTACGAGTTCAGAAGACACCCATGGGATAACACCTACATGATGAGCTTGATGAATATCTTAACCTTTGCTACAAGGTTGAAGATGAAATTCTATACCTTAGATGTATACACAGAATATTAGTAGCATCGAAAGCTACTTGTCACTCCAGTACATAATGTTTCAGTTCATAGAGTACAGAAGACAGAGGGAGTATGATACTCCACTTCAGAGGGAGTGACTATAAAATATCTTGAGGTTCCACATGGTATAATAGGATGGATATATTACTGATGACTCTAGGCTTTACTGAGAGTAAAGTGGATTCCAACCTTTGCTTCAAGGTTGAAGGTAGGAGACCAGTGATTCTCTTGTTATGTGTTGATGCACTACATTCTAGGCATGGAGGTGTGGACAAGGGAAGTATGCAGTAAAGATCCTAAAGAGGTTCAGGATGATGGATTGTAAGGCCATGACCACACCTATGGTATCGAACCTAAAGCTATTGAATGTTTCTTCACTAGAGATGATTGATTCTACGATGTATCATCAGATGATTGATTCCTTGATGTACCTGATGAATACGAGACCAAATATTTGCTTTGCTGTGAACACATTGAGACATGTTCACCTGATGGTTGCAAAGCATGCAGTGAGGTACCTGAAGGGTACAGTTGATTATGGGCTCAAGTATGATGTGAATCAGAAGATTAACCTGGAGGGTTATGTTGAGTCAGATTGGGCAGGTAGTGCCATCGATAGGAAGAGCACTTCAGGATGTTGCTTCAGTATGGGATCAGGTGTGATCTCTTGCTTTAGCAAGAAGCAATCCTGTGTGGCACTGAGTACAGCTGAAGAAGAGTATGTCGCAGCTTGTTCAACTAGTTGTGAGGAAGTATGGTTCAAGAAGCTACTGTCTGATTTATTTGATCTCCAGCTAAATGATACTTGTATACACTATGACAACCAGAGTTGTGTGAAGTTGTCAAACAACCCAATGTTCCATGACAAGTCGAAGCATATTGATATCAAGTATCACTATATCAGGTATATGGTGCAGAGGGGAGCAGTGACGCTTCACTATATTGTGATAGACAACTAGATAGCTGATGTGTCGATGAATCCCTTGGCCAGAGTGAAGTTTGAGTACTTCATGGAGAAGCTTTGTGTTCTCCAGATCGAGGTCCCTTCCAAGGGGAAGTGACGAGTCCGGAAGCCATTCTGATGAGAAGGTCAGATGTAATGGTTGAGCCATTCTGTCATGGTGAGAGGATTGATTCCTTCCATGTCAGATATGAGTGCTGAGCCATTATGATATGACTGTAGGATTGGTTCCTACATGATCAGATATAAGGGCTATTGCCATTCTTGGAATGGAGCTTCCTAGTGAGTTACCATGAATACTTGGTTTTGGACTGAGGGATTTTCTGAGATGATTGCAATATGTAGTCTTACATGATCAGATGTGAGCACATGGCCATTCTTATGTGATTGAGGGATGTGTTCCCACTTGATCAGATATAAGGGCTGTTTCCTTTCTAACGAGTAGGTCAGCTATGAGTGCTGGACATTTTGATGTAGGATTAGTTCCTACACAGATGTAAGGGCTACCGCCTTTCTGATGAGGAGGCCAAATGTGAATGCCAACCATTCTAATGTAGGATAAGATCCTACATAGATGTAAGGGCTACTGCCTTTCTGACAAGTAGGTCAGATGTGAGTGTCGGCCATTATGATGTGACTCTAGGATGAGATCCTACATGATCAGATGTAAGGGCTATCGCCTTTCTGAAAAGGAGGTCAGATGTGAGTGCCGACCATTCTGATGAGTAGGCCAAATGTAAGGGCTACTACCATTCTCTAAATCGAGGCACTTGGTCAGTTACTAGGAACCCTTAGTATAGGACTGAGCGCCTTTCTGATGAGTCAAGGTCAGATGTAAGTGATGTGCCATTCTAACGAGTAGGTCCGATGTAAGGGCTACTAAAGACCTACGAGGAGGTAGGCCTACACTTAGCATGAAAAAGGGCTGGCTCTGTAGAACTTCCTGTGACAAGAAGAATCATGAGATAGCACATATGATGACGACCCAGTGATAATCCAGATCGAGCTATGATTCAGATCCAGTTATGATGTCTTTGAGATGATCCATATCGAGTGATGACTCAGATCCAGCAGTGATGATCCAGATCGAGCTATGATCCAGATCGAGTGATGATCCATATCCAGTGATGGTGATCCATATAGAGGGATGATCTAGATCCAGTGATGATGTCCAGTGGTGAACCAGATTGAGTGATGATCTAGATCCAGTGATGATGATCTAGATCCAGTGATGATCTAGATCCAGTGATGATGATCTAGATCTAGTGATGATCCAGATCCAGTGATGATGATCCAGATCCAGTGATGATCTAGATCCAGTGATGATGATCCATATCGAGTGATGATCCACATCCAGATGAAGATGACTTGCAGATAAATATGACTTGAAGACAAAGATGACTTAAAGATGAATATGACTTGAAGATACATATGATAAGATGATCCAGAGAAGAATACTAGTGATGAAAATTGTGTCGAGAGAATACCTTCCTAGTTAAGAGGGAGTGTTGATGTAATTGTAACTTCGGAATGTATTCACTTGTATTTCTTATCTATTGTAACTTGATGTTTATTTTGGGATGTGTCTGTAATTTAATTGAGTCATGTCATACCCCGATGTTTATTCTGAGAAGTTTCTATAATGTAAACAATTCATGTCAAGTCATTGTGGGTAACCCTCTTATTGGTCAAGTTTTAAATTCCCCACAGTTATGGGGCCCTAGGGTTATTAGACTATCCCAGTGAAGTCGACCCTCGGTGAGTCATTCTAAGTTGGGGAAATAGTCCCCACCATTGTGTTAAGGATAAACCTCCTTGTTGGTCAGAGGAGGCAAAGTCTCCACAGGTTGTGGGGCACTAGGGTTATTAGACACTCCTAGAGATGTCGACTCTAGTAAGTAATTTTTAAGTGAGGCCAACATGTTGGAGTGGGTTTCAAGTGAATGAAAGAATATAAATAGAGAGTGAGTTTCTCTATTTATAACACACACACACTCACTCATTGGGGTGCATGAGTGAGAGGAGAAGTTACTGGGACAAGAGAGAGACTGCTGCTGTCAGGAGATCATCTTTATGTTTTCAGGTTTTACCTTTGGTGTTGATTCTATCTCTGAGGAAGTTGTGGGGTTTTCTCCTTTATGGTTTCCCCGAGGAAAATTCTTTGTGTCTCCTGTCTCTTGTGTTGTGCTTGTGTTTTATTGTTGTGCATGTTATTCTCTCATTTAAAGATCCTAAGATCATAATGGTATCTTGAATGATAAAAATCTAACAAAGTCGGCTAAACATAGACAAACCACAGAGAAATCACTACAAAAATTCGTAAGGTCTCAACAGTCAGAAAGGGTAAAAGATATGCTTTCTTGAAGAAAGCTAAAAGACAGTTTCTTGGCGTCCTTGAAGAGGTTCTTAGGCACAAGGGGAGGAATCAACCACTGCCCTCCTACACTTTCAACAAGGGTTACCTTCCAGGCCCGTCCAAGGTGAACCAGAAATAGCTTTCCGGTTTACCTGTTGTTGTAAAGGAAAGTGTCCTATGGCTAGGGTTTAAGAGGCCATCAACATACTGGGATTGAAAGAGAGATGCACAATGTTCAGCAAGCATATATAAGAAAGTTTTAGAGATAAGAAAGGTCCACACCTGATTAACTGAAGGCTGGTCCAAGCTTTCTCTTCAATCCTCTTCTTGCTCCTCTTGCTCCAAGAGACCTGCAAAACGAATTATACCTTCCTCAAACCATTATGACCACATATAAAACAATGATAATAAAATAAACATGAACTAATGATATGAATAACATCATCATATGATCATAAACAGATATTCAATCACACATTGAACAATGATTTGGGAAGAAGAAGGACATCACATCTTTATAAATCTTGAAAACAAGTACAAGTATACCTTCTCTTCAAGTTAAACACCTCACAAAACCTTGATCCGGTTCTGCTGCTTCTTTTCTCCAAGGAACTCAGCCTCCAAGCTCTGCAACATAAGGAGAATGCTTCTAGGGCAAAGGTGTGGGAAAAGAGAGCTCCAATTCTTCCAGCATAACAATGAAAATATTCAAGTCCCCTCTCATGGACCTCCCTACCTCTATTTATATGCTAAGGGAAGAGTTAGGGGTGAAGACAAAGTGGTTACAACCAAAGAATTCAATTGCATAACTACCCAAACTAACCGAAATTCAAAAGGCGTGTTTTTTGATATTTTTAATAGGCATCCACAGGTTGCAAAACTGGACAGTCATAGATACGAAAAGTATAAGCGGGTTCCTAATACAGAAATTCATGAATATGAGCAACTTTTTGTATCTGCGGGTACGAAAGAGAGCAACTCACGTATCATCCATGGGTTTGCCTTAAGGAAAGTCGTAGATAGGAAAAAAACACATTTTAAGGGTATTTCTAGGCATTTTAAGACTTTGGTGTCTTCTAGAAAGTTTTAGCCAGCTGAAATACCTTTCTAACAGTATATAGATCGGGTCAAACGGAGTTACATAACTCAATATATGGGTCCTCCAATATAGGTGTTTTTTGAGTGACATTCAGTGGCTTTCATGAAGTGTCGTCATGGAAGTGTCGACATGCGACGAAATCATGGGAATGTGGTCACAGGAAGAGATGTGTCATTTTGAGCTATAACAGATTCCCCCTAATGTGTGAGGTTAGAGGGGAATATGATAGCCGAAATATATTATAAAGGAAACAGCTAAATATGGAGAGAGCAGAGAATCCAAGATCGAAAGGCTCGAACAAAGGTACCTGTAAGAGAGATAAATGTCAGAAAAACTGATCTCTGGGACATACACATCCATATACAAAACATCGCCATAAAGATACAGGTGGATCCAACATATGTATAACTGATGAAACTATCATTGTCAAA
>LPNX010489404.1:1295-14059 GCA_001517045.1 Pseudotsuga menziesii | reverse complement strand
TTTTATTGAAATTCTATTGATTCTTGAATTCCAACTCACAAAAACTTATTTTGGCACGTTTTCTTATAAGGCCCATTTTAGACCCCAAATTTCCTCTAATAGGTAAATAAGAGTGCATGCCAACTTTCACGATGTTGAGAGCTATTTTCACCATCTTTAAGCCAAACCATAACAAAACTGCATGATGCAGTCTCAGCTTTGACCAAATTCTTAGAATTTAAACCTGATCATATGTTTGGATGCATATTGGATAGACAAGCATGCACGCCAACTTTCGCGACGTTTCAAGCTATTTTGACCCCGTTTAATCCCAACCCTGTCGAAACCGCACGACGGAGTTTCCCTTTCGAGCAGTTTCTTAGAGTTTAAATTTGATCATAAATTTGGATGCCAATTTGATCAACAAGCGTGCATGCAAACTTTTGAGACATTCCAAAATATTTTCACCCCCTTTAAGCCCAACCTTAGCAAAACTGCACAATGAAGTTTCACGTTTCACTAATTTCTCAAAATTAAAATTTAATCATAGATTTAAGTCCGCATTTGGAAAATAATAGTGCATGCCAACTTTCACGATGTTGAGAGCTATTTTCGCCATCTTTAAGCCAAACCCTAACAAAACTGCATGATGCAGTCTCAACTTTGACAAGATTCTTAGAATTTAAACTTGATCATATGTTTGGATGCATATTGGATAGACAAGCATGCACGCCAACTTTCGCGACGTTTCAAGCTATTTTGACCCCTTTTAAGCCCAATCCTGTTGAAATCGCACGACGGAGTTTCCCTTTCGAGCAGTTTCTTAGAATTTAAATTTGATCATAAATTTGGATGCCAATTTGATCAACAAGTGTGCATGCAAAATTTTGAGACATTCCAAAATATTTTCACCCCCTTTAAGACCAACCTTCGCAAAACCGCACAACAAAAATTCACGTTTGACTAATTTCTCAAAATTAAAATTTAATCATAGATTTAAATCCGCATTTGAAAAATAAGACTGCATGCCAACTTTCATGATGTTGAGAGCTATTTTCACCATCTTTAAGCCAAACACTAACAAAACTGCATGATGCAGTCTCAGCTTTGACCAGATTCTTAGAATTTAAACCTGATCATATGTTTGGATGCATATTAGATAGACAAGCATGCACGCCAACTTTCACGACGTTTCACGCTATTTTGACCACCTTTTAGCCCAACCCTGTTGAAACCGCACGACGGAGTTTCCCTTTCGAGCAGTTTCTTAGAATTTAAATTTGATCATAAATTTGGATGCCAATTTGATCAACAAGCGTGCATGCAAACTTTTGAGACATTGCAAAATATTTTCACCCCCTTTAAGCCCAACCATAGAAAAACCGCACAACGTAGTTTCACGTTTGACAAATTTCTCAAAATTAAAATTTAATCATAGATTTAAATCCGCATTTGCAAAATAAGAGTGCATGCCAACTTTAACGATGTTGAGAGCTATTGTAACCATCTTTAAGCCAAACCCTAACAAAACTGCATGATGCAAACTCAGCTTTCACCAGATTCTTAGAATTTAGTCCTGATCATATGTTTGGATGCATATTGGATAGACAAGCATGCACGCCAACTTTCACCACGTTTCAAGCTATTTTGACACCCTTTAAGCCCAACCCTGTTGAAACCGCACGACGGAGTTTCCCTTTCGAGCAGTTTCTTAGAGTTTAAATTTGATCATAAATTTGGATGCCAATTTGATCAACAAGCGTGCATGCAAACTTTTGAGACATTGCAAAATATTTTCACCCCCTTTAAGCCCAACCATAGAAAAACCGCACAACGTAGTTTCACGTTTGACAAATTTCTCAAAATTAAAATTTAATCATAGATTTAAATCCGCATTTGCAAAATAAGAGTGCATGCCAACTTTAACGATGTTGAGAGCTATTGTAACCATCTTTAAGCCAAACCCTAACAAAACTGCATGATGCAAACTCAGCTTTCACCAGATTCTTAGAATTTAGTCCTGATCATATGTTTGGATGCATATTGGATAGACAAGCATGCACGCCAACTTTCACCACGTTTCAAGCTATTTTGACACCCTTTAAGCCCAACCCTGTTGAAACCGCACGACGGAGTTTCCCTTTCGAGCAGTTTCTTAGAGTTTAAATTTGATCATAAATTTGGATGCCAATTTGATCAACAAGCGTGCATGCAAACTTTTGAGACATTGCAAAATATTTTCACCCCCTTTAAGCCCAACCATAGAAAAACCGCACAACGTAGTTTCACGTTTGACAAATTTCTCAAAATTAAAATTTAATCATAGATTTAAATCCGCATTTGGAAAATAAGAGTGCATGCCAACTTTCACGATGTTGAGAGCTATTTTCGCCATCTTTAAGCCAAACCCTAACAAAACTGCATGATGCAGTCTCAACTTTGACCAGATTCTTAGAATTTAAACCTGATCATATGTTTGGATGCATATTGGATAGACAAGCATGCACGCCAACTTTCGTGACCTTTCAAGCTATTTTGACCTCCTTTAAGGCCAATCCTGTTGAAACCGCACGACGGAGTTTCCCTTTCGAGCAGTTTCTCAAAATTTAAATTTGATCATAAATTGGGATGCCAATTTGATCAACAAGTGTGCATGCAAACTTTTGAGACATTCCAAAATATTTTCACCCCCTTTAAGCCCAGCCTTAGCAAAACTGCACAATGAAGTTTCACGTTTGACTAATTTCTCAAAATTAAAATTTAATCATAGATTTAAATCCGCATTTGGAAAATAAGAGTGCATGCCAACTTTCACGATGTTGAGAGCTATTTTCGCCATCTTTAAGCCAAACCCTAACAAAACTGCATGATGCAGTCTCAACTTTGACCAGATTCTTAGAATTTAAACATGATCATATGTTTGGATGCATATTGGATAGACAAGCATGCACGCCAACTTTCGCGACGTTTCAAGCTATTTTGACCCCCTTTAAGCGCAACCCTGTTCAAACCGCACGACAGAGTTTTCCTTTCGAGCAGTTTCTTAGAATTTAAATTTGATCATAAATTTGGATGCCAATTTGATGAACAAGCGTGCATGCAAACTTTTGAGACATTCCAAAATATTTTCACCCCCTTTAAGCCCAACCTTAGCAAAACCGCACAACAAAATTTCACATTTGACTAATTTCTGAAAATTAAAATTTAATCATAGATTTAAATCCGCATTTGGAAAATAAGAGTGCATGCCAACTTTCACGATGTTCAGAGCTATTTACGCGATCTTTAAGCTAAACCCTAACAAAACTGGATGATGCAGTCTCAGCTTTGACCAGTTTCTTAGAATTTAAACCTGATCATATGTTTGGATGCATATTAGATAGACAACCATGCACGCCAACTTTCGCGACGTTTCAAGCTATTTTGACCCCCTTTAAGCCCTACCCTATTGAAACCGCACGACGGAGTTTCCCTTTCGAGCAGTTTCTTAGAATTTAAATTTGATCATAAATTTGGATGCCAATTTGATCAACAAGCATGCATGCAAACTTTTGAGACATTCCAAAATATTTTCACCCCCTTTAAGCCCAACCTTAGCAAAACCGCACAAAAAAAATTCACGTTTGACTAATTTCTCAAAATTAATATTTAATCATAGATTTAAATCCGCTTTTGGAAAATAAGAGTGCATGCCAACTTTCACGATGTTGAGAGCTATTTTCGCCATCTTTAAGCCAAACCCTAACAAAACTGCATGATGCAGTCTCAGCTTTGACCAGATTCTTAGAATTTAAACCTGATCATATGTTTGGATGCATATTAGATAGACAACCATGCACGCCAACTTTCACGACGTTTCAAGCTATTTTGACCCCCTTTAAGCCCAACCCTGTTGAAACCGCACAACGGAGTTTCCCTTTCGAGCAATTTCCCTTTAAGCCCAACCTTAGCAAAACCGCACAACAAAGTTTCACGTTTGACTAATTTCTCAAAATTAAAATTTAATCATAGATTTAAATCCGCATTTGGAAAATAAGAGTGCATGCCAACTTTAACGATGTTGAGAGCTATTTTTGCCATCTTTAAGCCAAACCCTAACAAAACTGTATGATGCAGTATCAGCTATGACCAGATTCTTAGAATTTAAACCTCATGATATGTTTGGATGCATATTGGATAGACAAGCATGCATGCCAACTTTCACGACATTTCAAGCTATTTTGACCCCCTTTAAGCCCAACACTGTTGAAACCGCACGACGGAGTTTCCCTTTCGAGAAGTTTCTTAGAATTTAAATTTGATCATAAATTTGGATGCCAATTTGATCAACAAGTGTGCATCCAAACATTTGAGACATGCCAAAATATTTTCACCCCCTTTAAGCTCAACCTTAGCAAAACCACACAACGAAGTTTCACGTTTGACTAATTTCTCAAAATTATAATTTAATCATAGATTTAAATCCGCATTTGGAAAATAAGAGTGCATGCCAACTTTCACGATGTTGAGAGCTATTTTCGCCATTTTTAAGCCAAACCCTAACAAAACTGCATGATGCAGTCTCAGCTTTGACCAGAATCTTAGAATTTAAACCCGATCATATGGTTGGATGCATATTGGATAGACAAGCATGCACACCAACTTTCACGATGTTTCAAGCTATTTGGAACCCGTTTAAGCCCAACCCTGTTGAAACCACTGGATGGAGTTCCCCTTTCGAACAGTTTCTTAGAATTTAAATTTGATCATAAATTTGGATGCCAATTTGATCAACAAGCGTGCATGCAAACTTTTGAGACATTCCAAAATATTTTCACCCCCTTTAAGCCCAACCTTAGCAAAACCGCACAACGAAGTTTCACGTTTGAGTAATTTCTCAAAATTAAAATTTAATCATAGAATTAAATCTGCATTTGGAAAATAAGAGTGCATGCTAACTTTCACGATGTTGAGAGCTATTTTCGCCATCTTTAAGCCAAACCCTAACAAAAATGCATGATGCAGTCTTAGCTATGACCAGATTCTTTGAATTTAAACCTGATCATATGTTTGGATGCATATTGTATAGACAAGCATGCACGCCAACTTTCGCGATGTTTCAAGCTATTTTGACAACCTTTAAGCCCAACCCTATTGAAACCACATGAAGGAGTTTCCCTTTCGAGCAGTTTCTTAGAATTTAAATTTGATCATAAATTTCGATGCCAATCTGATCAACAAGCGTGCATGCAAACTTTTGAGACATTCCAGAATATTTTCACCACCTTTTACCCCAACCTCAGCAAAACCGCACAACGAAGTTTCACGTTTGACTAATTTCCCAAAATTAAAATTTAATCATAGATTTAAATCCGCATTAGGAAAATAAGAGTGCATGCCAAGTTTCACGATGTTGAGAGCTATTTTCGCCATCTTTAGCCAAACCCTAACAAAACTGGATGATGCAGTCTCAGCTTTGAAAAGATTCTTAGAATTTAAACCTGATCATATGTTTGGATGCATATTGGATAGACAAGCATGCATGCCATGTTTCAAGCTATTTTGACCCACTTTAAGCCCAACCTTTTGAAACCGCACGACGGAGTTTCCCTTTCGAGAAGTTTCTTAGAATTTAAATTTGATCATAAATTTGGATGCCAATTTGATCAACAAGCGTGCATGCAAACTTTTGAGACATTCCAAAATGTTTTCACCCCCTTTAATCCCAACCTTGGTAAAACCGCACAACGAAGTTCCACGTTTGACTAATTTTTCAAAATTAAAATTTAATCATAGATTTAAATCCGCATTTGGAAAATAAGTGTGCATGCCAACTTTCACGATATTGAGAGCTATTTTCGGAATCTTCAAGCCAAACCCTAACAAAACTGCATGATGCAGTCTCATCTTTGACCAGATTCTAAGAATTTAAACCTGATCATATGTTTGCATGCATATTGGATAGACAAGCATGGACGCCCACTTTCGCGACGTTTCAAGCTACTTTGACCCCCTTTAAGCCCAACCTTGTTGAAACCGCACGACGGAGTTTCCCTTTCGAGCAGTTTCTTAGAATTTGAATTTGATCATAAATTTGGATGTCAATTTGATCACTAAGCGTGCATGCAAACTTTTGAGACATTCCAAAATATTTTCACCCCCTTTAAGCCCAACCTTAGTAAAACTGCACAACGAAGTTTCACATTTGTCTAATTTCTCAAAATTAAAATTTAATCATAGATTTAAATCTGCATTTGGAAAATAAGAGTGCATACCAACTTTCACGATGTTGAGAGCTATTTTCGCCATCTTTAAGCCAAACCCTAACAAGACTGCATGATGCAGTCTCAGCTTTGACCAGATTCTTGGAATTTAAACCTGATCATATGTTTGGATGTATATTGGATAGACAAGCATGCACGCAAACTTTCGCGACGTTTCAATCTATTTTGACCCCCTTTAAGCCCAACCCTGTTGAAACCGCACAACGGAGTTTCCATTTCGAGCAGTTACTTAGAATTTAAATTTGATCATAAATTTGGATGCCAATTTGATCAACAAGCGTGCATGCAAACTTTTGAGTCATTCCAAAATATTTTGACCCCCTTTAAGCCCAACCTTAACAAAACCACACAACGAAGTTTCACGTTTGACTAATTTCTCAAAATTAAAATTTAATCATAGATTTAAATCCGCATTTGGAAAATAAGAGTGCATGCCAACTTTCACGATGTTGAGAGCTATTTTTGCCATCGTTAAGCCAAACACTAACAAAATTGCATGATGCAGTCTCAGCTTTGACCAGATTCTTAGAATTTAAACCTGGTCATATGTTTGGATGCATATTGGATAGACAAGCATGTACGCCAACTTTCGCGACGTTTCAAGCTATTTTCACCCCCTTTCAGCCCAACCCTATTGAAACCGCACGACGGACTTAGAATTTAAATTTGATCATAAATTTGGATGCCAATTTGATCAACAAGCATGAATGCAAACTTTTGAGACATTCCAAATATTTTCACCCCCTTTAAGCCCAACCTTAGCAAAACTGAACAACGAAGTTTCACGTTTGACTAATTTCTCAAAATTAAAATTTAATCATAGATTTAAATCCGCATTTGGAAAATAAGAGTGCATGCCAACTTTCACGATGTTTAGAGCTATTTTCGCCATCTTTAAGCCAATCCCTAACAAAAATGCATGATGCAGTCTCAGCTTTGACCAGATTCTTAGAATTTAAACCTGGTCATATGTTTGGTTGCATATTGGATAGACAAGCATGCACGCCAACTTTCACGACGTTTCAAGCTATTTTGACCCCCTTTAAGCCCAACCCTGTTGAAACCGCACGACGGAGTTTCCCTTTCGAGCAGTTTCTTAGAATTTAAATTTGATCATAAATTTGGATGCCAATTTGATCAACAAGCGTGCATGCAAACTCTTGAGACATTCAAAAATATTTTCACCCCCTTTAAGCCCAACCTTAGCAAAACCGCACAACGAAGTTTCACGTTTGAATAATTTCTCAAAATTAAAATTTAATCATAGATTTAAATCCGCATTTGGAAAATAAGAGTGCATGCCAAATTTCACGATGTTGAGAGCTATTTTCGCCATATTTAAGCCTAACCCTAACAAAACTGCATGATGCAGTCTCAGCTTTGACCAGATTCTTAGAATTTAAACCTGATCATATGTTTGGATGCATATTGGATAGAAGAGCATGCACACCAACTTTCGCGACGTTTCAAGCTATTTTGACCCCCTTTAAGCCCAAACCTGTTGAAACCGCACGATGGAGTTTCCCTTTCGAGCAGTTTCTTAGAATTTAAATTTGATTATAAATTTGGATGCCAATTTGATCAACAAGAGTGCATGCAAACTTTTGAGACATTCCAAAATATTTTCACCCCCTTTAAGCCCAACCTTAACAAAACTGCACAACGAAGTTTCACGTTTGACTAATTTCCCAAAATTAAAATTTAATCATAGATTTAAATCCGCCTTTGGAAAATAAGAGTGCATGCCAACTTTCACGATGTTGAGAGCTATTTTCCCAATATTTAAGCCAAACCCTAACAAAACTGCATGATGCAGTCTCAGCTTTGACCATATTCTTAGAATTTAAACCTGATCATATGGTTGGATGCATATTTGATAGACAAGCATGCACGCCAACTTTCGCGACGTTTCAAGCTATTTTGACCCCCTTTAAGCCCAACCCCGTTGAAACCGCACGACAGAGTTTCCCTTTCGAGCAGTTTCTCAGAATTTAAATTTGATCATAAATTTGGATGCCAATTTGATCAACAAGCGTGCATGCAAACTTATGAGACATTCAAAAATATTTTCACCCCCTTTAAGCCCAACCTTTGCAAAACCGCACAAAGAAGTTTCACATTTGACTAATTTCTCAAAATTAAAATTTAATCATAGATTTAAATCCACATTTGGAAAATAAGAGTGCATGCCAGCTTTCACGATCTTGAGAGCTATTTTTGCCATCTTTAAGCCAAACCCTAACAAAACTGCATGATGGAGTCTCAGCTTTGACCAGATTCTTAGAATTTAAACCTGATCATATGTTTGGATGCATATTGGATAGAAAAGCATGCACGCCAACTTACCCGACGTTTCAAGCTATTTTGACCCCCTTTAAGCCCAACCTTGTTGAAACCACACGACGGGGTTTCCCTTTCGAGCAGTTTCTTAGAATTTAAATTTGATCATAAATTTGGATGCCAATTTGATCAACAAGCATGCATGCAAACTTTTGAGACATTCCAAAATATTTTCACCCCCTTTAAGCCCAACCTTGGCAAAACTGCACAACGAAGTTCCACGTTTGACTAATTTTTCAAAATTAAAATTTAATCATAAATTTAAATCCGCATTTGGAAAATAAGAGTGCATGCCAACTTTCACGATGTTGAGAGCTATTTTCGGCATCTTTAAGCCAAACCCTAACAAAACTGCATGATGCAGTCTCAACTTTCACCAGATTCTAAGAATTTAAACCTGATCATATGTTTGGATGCATATTTGATAGACAAGCAAGCATGCCAACTTTCGCGACGTTTCAAGCTATTTTGACCCCCTTTAAGCCCAACCCTGTTGAAACCGCACGACGGAGTTTCCCTTTTGAGCAGTTTCTTAGAATTTAAATTTGATCATAAATTTGGATGCCAATTTGATCAACAAGCGTGCATGCAAACTTATGAGACATTCCAGAATATTTTCACCCCCTTTAAGCCCAACCTTTGCAAAACCGCACAACGAAGTTTCACGTTTGACTAATTTCTCAAAATTAAAATTTAATCATAGATTTAAATCCGCATTTGGCAAATAAGAGTGCATGCCAACTTTCACGATCTTGAGAGCTATTTTCGCCATCTTTAAGCCAAACCCTAACAAAACTGCATGATGCAGTCTCAGCTTTGACCAGATTCTTAGAATTTAAACCTGATCATATGTTTGGATGCATATTGGATAGAAAAGCATGCACGCCAATTTTCGCGACGTTTCAAGTTATTTTGACCCCCTTCAAGCCCAACCATGTTGAAACCGCACGACGGAGTTTCCCTTTCAAGCAGTTTCTTAGAATCTAAATTTGATCATAGATTTCGATTCCAATTTGATCAACAAGCGTGCATGCAAACTTTTGAGACATTCCAAAATATTTTCATCCCCTTTAAGCCCAACCTTAGCAAAACCGTACAAGGAAGTTTCACGTTTGACTATTTCTCAAAATTAAAATTTAATCATAGATTTAAATCCGCATTTGGAAAATAAGAGTGCATGCCAACTTTCACGATGTTGAGAGCTATTTTCACCATCTTTAAGCCAAACCCTAACAAAACTGCATGATGCAGTCTCAGCTTTGACCAGATTCTTAGAATTTAAACCTGATCGTATGTTTGGATGCATATTGGATAGACAAGCATGCACGCCAACTTTCGCGATGTTCCAAGCTATTTTGACCCCCTTTAAGCCCAACCCTGTTGAAACCGCACGAAGGAGTTTCCCTTTCGAGCAGTTTCTTAGAATTTAAATTTGATCAAAAATTTGGATGTCAATTTGATCACTAAACGTGCATGCAAACTTTTGAGACATTCCAAAATATTTTCACCCCCTTTAAGCCCAACCTTAGAAAAACTGCACAATGAAGTTTCACATTTGTCTAATTTCTCAAAATTAAAATTTAATCATAGATTTAAATCTGCATTTGGAAAATAAGAGTGCATACCAACTTTCATGATGTTGAGAGCTATTTTCGCCATCTTTAACCCAAACCCTAACAAGACTGCATGATGCAGTCTCAGCTTTGACCAGATTCTTGGAATTTAAACCTGATCATATGTTAGGATGCATATTGGATAGACAATGCACGCCAACTTTCGTGACGTTTCAAGCTATTTTGACCCCCTTTAAGCCCAACCCTGTTGAAACCGCACGACGGAGTTTCCATTTCGAGCAGTTTCTTAGAATTTAAATTTGATCATAAATTTGGATGCCAATTTGATCAACAAGGGTGTATGCAAACTTTTGAGACATTCCAAAATATTTTCACCCCGTTTAAGCCCAACCTTAGCAAAAACGCACAACAAAGTTTCACGTTTGACTAATTTCTCAAAACTAAAATTTAATCATAGATTTAAATCCGCATTTGGAAAATAAGAGTGCATGCCAGCTTTCACGATTTTGAGAGCTATTTTCGCCATCTTTGAGCCAAACCCTAACAAAACTCCATGATGCAGTCTCAGCTTTGACCAGATTCTTAGAATTTAAACCTGGTCATGTGTTTGGATGCATATTGGATAGATAAGCATGCACGCCAACTTTCGCGACGTTTCAAGCTATTTTGACCCCCTTTAAGCCCAACCCTGTCGAAACCACACAACGGAGTTTCCCTTTCGAGCAGTTTCTTAGAATTTAAATTTGATCATAAATTTGGATGCCAATTTGATCAACAAGCGTGCATGCAAACTTTTGAGACATTCGAAAATATTTTCACCCCCTTTAAGCCCAACCTTAGCAAAACCGCACAACGAAGTTTCACGTTTGACTAATTTCTCAAAATTAAAATTTAATCATAGATTTAAATCCGCTTTTGGAAAATAAGAGTGCATGCCAACTTTCACAATGTTGAGAGCTATTTTCGACATCTTTAAGCCAAACCCTAAAAAAACTGCATGATGCAGTCTCAGCTTTCACCAGATTCTTAGAATTTAAATCTGATCATATGTTTGGATGCATATTGGATAGACAAGCATGCACGCCAACTTTCACGATGTTTCAAGCTATTTTGACCCCCTTTAAAGCCAACCCTGTTGAAACCGCACGACGGAGTTTCCCTTTCGAGCAGTTTCTTAGAATTTAAATTTGATCATAAATTTGGATGCCAATTTGATCAACAAGCGTGCATGCAAACTTTTGAGACATTCGAAAATATTTTCACCCCCTTTAAGCCCAACCTTAGCAAAACCGCACAACGAAGTTTCACGTTTGACTAATTTCTCAAAATTAAAATTTAATCATAGATTTAAATCCGCTTTTGGAAAATAAGAGTGCATGCCAACTTTCACAATGTTGAGAGCTATTTTCGACATCTTTAAGCCAAACCCTAAAAAAACTGCATGATGCAGTCTCAGCTTTCACCAGATTCTTAGAATTTAAATCTGATCATATGTTTGGATGCATATTGGATAGACAAGCATGCACGCCAACTTTCACGATGTTTCAAGCTATTTTGACCCCCTTTAAAGCCAACCCTGTTGAAACCGCACGACGGAGTTTCCCTTTCGAGCAGTTTCTTAGAATTTAAATTTGATCATAAATTTGGATGCCAATTTGATCAACAAGCGTGCATGCAAACTTTTGAGACATTCCAAAACATTTTCGCCCCCTTTAAGCCCAACCTTGGCAAAACCGCACAACGAAGTTCCACGTTTGACTAATTTCTCAAAATTAAAATTTAATCATAGATTTAAATCCGCATTTGAAAAATAAGAGTGCATGCCAACTTTCACGATGGTTAGAGCTATTTTTGCCATCTTTAAGCCAAACCCTAACAAAACTGCATGATGCAGTCTCAGCTTTGACCAGATTCTTAGAATTTAAACCTGATCATATGTTTGGATGCATATTGGATAGACAACCATGCACGCCAACTTTCACGACCGTTCAAGCTATTTTGACGTCGTTTAAGCCCAACCCTGTTGAAACCGCACGACGTAGTTTCCCTTTCGAGCAGTTTCTTAGAATTTAAATTTGATCATAAATTTGGATGCCAATTTGATCAACAAGCATGCATGCAAACTTTTGAGACATTCCAAAATATTTTCACCGCCTTTAAGCCCAACCTTAGCAAAACCGCACAAGGAAGTCTCACGTTTGACTAATTTCTCAAAATTAAAATTTAATCATAGATTTAAATCCGCATTTGGAAAATAAGAGTGCATGCCAGCTTTCACGATGTTGAGAGCTATTTTACCCATCTTTAAGCCAAACCCTAACAAAACTGCATGATGCAGTCTCAGCTTTGACCAGATTCTTAGAATTTAAACCTGATCATACGTTTGGATGCATATTGGATAGACAAGCACGCACGCCAACTTTCGCGACGTTTCAAGCTATTTCGACCCCCTTTAAGCCCAACCCTGTTGAAACCGCACGACGAAGTTTCCCTTTCGAGCAGTTTTTTAGAATTTAAATTTGATCATAAATTTGGATGCTAATTTGATCAACAAGCGTGCATGCAAACTTTTGAGACATTCCAAAATATTTTCACCCCCTTTAAGGCC
>LPNX010489355.1:329570-388486 GCA_001517045.1 Pseudotsuga menziesii | reverse complement strand
AAATACATGATCAGAACTGTACATGCTCTGAGTACCCCAGTACTCAGCTATCCCAAAAAATATGTATGAACATCCCTCAAAACTCATACAATACAAGCCGTAGCTACAAAAAACCAAGGAGAGCCCCCTGCTCTCCCTAGTGGGAATCATATCCTGGATCACTCTCCGTGTCAGCCGCCCCTGACTCCTCCTCCCGCTCCTCCTCGGATGAGTCCTCCGCTCGCCTGGGCCTCGGTCCCCGGGCTCGTGCCCTCTCCGCCAAGAGCGCCACCCAAAACGCTATACCTCTAAAATCCCGAGGCGCCTGCCTACAATCCTGACGGACATCTCGCGGAAGGTCCTCCCACCCCGCCTCACTAACTCCCGTCAGTAGCCGCTCCAGAAGCATTCGTACCGAATCGAGCGCCCCATCCGCATCCTGCCGATGCACCGGACCCCGCCCGGGCAAAGCTGGAACTGCCACTATCCCTCGCCGCGCCACATGCCCTGGCGGCGGCTGCGGTCCCACATCTGCAAATCAACCAGTTGTCAGTAACTACATATCAAACATACATCATCCATAACATAAAACTGAACAAAACAATCCAAATGATACATACCATCTGGGCCCCATGCCTGTCCGGGTGGACGGGGCGCATCTGGATCCCCCGTGTAATCCATGCCCCTGTAAGGAAAGTCCTCCAGCGCCAGTGGCAACTGGAGCCACTGCATATACAACTCATCCATGAAGAATCGGCCCACATCACCACCACCACGGCGGCGCATCATCTCCCCCCACCGAATCATACGAGGCTCCCTCACGCCTCCTGCCCTAACCAGCACCCGCGGCCGCAGTGTGGGGACCCTCTCCATAAAGAAGGCGCACAAGAACGACCCAAAGCAGAACCCTTTGCCAGCTTCCTTCGCTGCGGTCAGCTGTCGCTGAACGCAGGTCAGGAACATCTGGTCCCATGCAAAATATGTCCCCTCCAGTGTACGCTCCACCAGCTGCATCTGCCCCCTAGACACCTTCTCACGTGCCTGCGAGCCCAGAATCCGCACTATACATGCGGCCGTCACTCGAACCACTGGCTCTCGTAAGTCGCCAACTAGGAGTGCATTCCGATGCACCCGCGCCTCAACTCCACAAAACCGCACTGCCATATACACAATATCAAGATCCGCAGACCCCCGCGGCTGGGTATCTGCCACCCTCCCTAGGCAGGGCAAACCTGTCAGAAAGTAGACATCCGTAAGGGTGAGGTCCACCCTCTCCCCCTGTACTCGGAACGCCAATGAATCTGGTTCCCAGAAGCTCACTAAGCGGTTCAGCAGCAGCCCTGCTGACCGAATCATCAGAATCTCAGCAAACTTCAATAGACCGAATATCCCAAGCATCGAGCGCACGCGGCGGTCCTCTCGAATAATATCTACTAGCTCCCCTGGCATCTCTCGCTCTCTCCATACTGTGCGTGGCATCCTTTCAATCACACAACAAAGCCTCATCAGACTCATGTTCAATAAATCGACATTTTCACCATTCCCAAACTAGTCTAAACACACAAAACAGTCGCGGTCCCTACCGCGGCTGTCAAGCCGACAGTCATGGCCCAGACCGCGACTGTCAAGCCGACAGTCGCGGTCCAAACCGCAGCTGTGCAGCCTACAGTCGCGGTCCAAACCGCGGCTGTGTAGCCGACAGTCGCGGTCCAAACCGCGGCTGTGCAGCCTACAGTCGCGGTCCAAACCGCGGCTGTGCAGCCAACAGTCGCGGTCCAAACCACGGCTGTGCAGCCTACAGTCGCGGTCCAAAACCGCAGCTGTGCAGCCCAATAGTCGCGCTCTACACCGCGGCTGTCCCGGTCGAAACCCGCGGCCCACCCTTGTGGACCATACAAAGACCCCCCCGGGACCCACAACCCTCCCCCCAGCCCAAAAAGAAAACAGGTATGAGTTCAAAGGAATACCTGGCTCTCCTGAATCTCAAAACCGCCGGTCAGATTGTCCAGAAATTCCACGTAAGCTCTGCTACACTCCGATCGTCTGCGAAATGGAATAGTACAAATGACGTGTCATATTGGGCCCACTTCCTATTTATAGCTCGTTGACCCTTTCCTTGTTTGACCATTTCGAACCCATACGGCGTCCATTTTCCGAACCGTTTCCACCATTGGAACCAGCACAACGAGACCTCCACAATGGTCACCTCGTTGCATCTTTTTGACGACATCATTTTTTACCCATTTTTTAGACCCTCATAGTCGCCTCGGCTATGCGTGCCACATCGGCCGCAGTATGATCGTTCCACACTTTTTACATGAGCCATTCACTCCTGTCATACTGCAAAGGTCTTGTTATTTTTCCACCATCCATCCACCCTCCAAGGAGATCCATCAGTGTTCCCCCCCTCCCTCAGCTCCGATCATCATAAATGCCCCCTAAAGTGAACACTTCCTCCTTGCTTGACCATCCTAAATACAGAGTCTTCTTGTTTGCTTTCAGACTCCTTAAACATGAAAGCAACCGCGAGCATTAACTGTCATGGGCTCGCAAAATCCACATGACAGTGCCATTTCATTCTTTCAGAGTCTTCTTATTTTCTTTCAGACTCCTTAAATATGAAAGCAACCACAAGCATTAACTGTCATGGGCTCGCAAAATCCACATGACAGTGCCACTTCATTCAATACAGAGTCTTCTTATCTGCTTTCAGACTCCTTAAATATGAAAGCAACCACGAGCATTAACTGTCATGGGCTCGCAAAATCCACATGACAGTACCATTCCATCATTACAGAGTCTTCTTATTTGCTTTCAGACTCCGTAAAATTGAAAGCAACCACGAGCATGCACTGTCCTGGGCTCGTAAAATCCACCGGACAGTACCATTTCATATCCACACGCCTTCAAGGTCCCTAACCTCTGAAGCACTACCCCCACGCCTTTTGGCGCTCTGATCGATCATCTCGGCAGCACCCCCCAACAGGTCGCCTTTGTTCAGAGTATTCTGCAGTCTCCTACCATTCTAACCACAGCTTGAGTCTCCCTCAACCCATTCACCCTCAGATGCTATACCAATATGATTCCTTACCCCCAGTCAGTTTCATATGCTGCCCGATCATCCCCGCCATCATACTCTGAACAAAGGAAGTTTGAGTCCACCTACTCTACTTGCCCAGTTATTCCCCCCAGTTTCTCCCTCATCAGCACTATCATCTTTCGGCTTTGCACCTCGCGCTCCTGTCAAGGAAACATCATTGCCTTGATAGTTGCAGGTCTCCCTCTGTCAACGACAGCCGCTCTATTCCAGAGGATAGACCCAGAGGCCCCTGCGCCTTGGACCCATCACCATCTGTGGTGCGTGCCTATGGACCATTTTGAGAGGAGTCATCATTGCCTCTCCGAATGGTTGTTTCTCACATGCTCGACTTCAGTACCTTATTCGCATCGTTGGGAATCGCGCAGGATATATATCACTTCCGTTGTTTGTCGAAGACCCCGGATTTCCCCCGACTCTAGCACATTGGTGAGTCACTTTGGAACGACCAGTTATATGTTCCCGTGGAGGTCCGGGCTGCGTTGGCGATTGTATTCGGAAGCCGTTCAGTTCTATGCTTCTTTGAGTACCCAGTTCAGTTCCAGTTCAGTGTACCATTGTGAGCATGACCCTGGTCACTCTAATCCAGCAGCTCACCAGTGCTTTTGGTACCACATTCAGTAGCACTGCTGTCATTCCAGTTGTTCCGCTCAGACATAGTCAGCTCAGCAGTATGTTCCAGATTTGTGTCCCCTCTGGACACTTATGATATATACAACAGTTCCTATGTATCCTACAGGTCCCTCGTTTCGGGTCTCACAGTTATTTTCATGTATCTTGATACGAGCATGGGTATGCCCGTCTCGTCTATCTATTGAGATCTTTCCTCATCCAGTACTTGAGGACCATTTATATTGCTATGTTATATTCTGATACGAGCATGGGAATGCCCGCCTTGTCCATATTATCAGATGATCCCTCATCCATTATTGAGGTTATGTACTTTTCAGTCCTTGCAAGTGGTTCGAGATCGGTGTCCCGGCCTTCAGCTGCTTCCTTCTCTTCTCCATCCCCACAAGACAAACCAAATATGACTCATGATGTCCATCGGCCATACGATGAGCTCCTACCCTCGCACATCAGGGGGCAATCTATTAACACCCAAAAATGGTTAACTACCTCATCTACCCTATTTCATGGCTCATTCGTCCATTTGCCTACCATATTTCCCTGAAAATCCCACTAAAAAGCCTCCAAAAGGCCAAAAATGCCTCCAAAAGGCCATAAAACCATCTAAAAAGGCTCCAAAAGGCCTAAAATGCCTCCAAAAGGCCAAAAAACCCCTTTTTCCTCCAACAATAACCAAAATTCCTCTAAAAATAGCAAAAATCCCCAAAAGGGAAGAAAAGGAATAAAAATAATGAGGAAAAAGGAGGAAAACCCTAAAAACAGCAAAAACCCTAAACAAGCTGCCCTAAACCACATGGTTTCCAAAAACCATGGGCTAGCATTCCACCACTAAAAAACTATAAATAAGTGGTGGAGACCCCTCATTTCACATCCACGGTCATAAGCACCCTTACTCTGCCAAAACATCTCGTGAAACCCTAGCTTACCATCAAGCTATTTTCACCATTGAGAACCCTTTTGGCCTATTTTCCACCATCGGAGAAGAAGAAGGAGCAGCTTGGAGCTCGGAGCGACCGACATCGGATCAGCGCAACGGACTCCACCAACCTCCTCATTGGAGGTAATATTAATCAAAAAATTACCATTATACATTGCTTTACTGTTCTTGCTTCACGTTCTTTACTTTTACTGCTTTAGCTTAGTTTTCATTTCAGTCTCTTTTTATTTACATTATTGAACTGCTACTAAGGATTCCAGATTCCTTAGTAGGTGCTCATCAGCACAAGCTAGGGTGAAAACCCTAGCTACAGAAGTTATTAAATTCTTTCTAGTAACCCCTAGCACTTATGAGAGCCCATACTCAACTCTTATAGCAGGGAGTTACAAACATAGTGAAATTACAGAGATCCTTTCTCAACACTAGTGCTAGGATGTAGTTGTACGATACACCTAGGGATACAATGGCCAAGGATCCGATGCTCCGGAGCTTATGCTCAACATCAACATGGAAGGATCCAGGGCTTGTGCCCAACAAATCCAATTATCTTTTCATGTGTTCCAGAGCTTCTCGCTCAACACAAAGGTAAGTAATCTTGTGCTCCAGAGCTTCTCGCTCAACACAAATCATCAATCACTCAAGTGCTCCATGTTAACACTCAGAATAAACCCAAGTTGCAAAGGTAAATCCTAAAGGTAACAAAAAAAACCACTTCAGAAAGAAACTGGCTTTTCTTTCCAGAGAGGGATCTCTCAAATACAGATTTAACAAGGCCAGATATAAATCAACACTCGAAAATTATACAGATGGTTGAAACGATACACATAATCATTGGGCAATGGAGTCACATATACATACATATAACACAAAATCATATGCGTGAGATTTTATCAAAGGAAAGATAACCAATTAATCACAGTCATTCATTTAGTTCTGGTGGAACAGAAGAAATAATGAACAGTCCATCAATATAGAGCATCAGAAGATGAGCTATATATTAAATTTAGCAGAAAAATTTATAGAATATCTGAAACAATGATCAGAGCATAACCAATATGAATTCCAACCATTCAATACTACATTTCAAACACGAAGAGAACAAAATGGAGTGTAACATTGGAAAAAACGATCACAAAGGAAAGGAAATACAGACTATAATGTAAATAGCACAAGAATCTCTGATAACCCACACACATTCCGCTTTGTTATTCAAAAATATATGTCTTCAAAAAAAACCATTTATCAACAAGATGGGTTCCAACCCCCATTACATAAAGTAAATGAAAATATATACATAAAATGATTTCTTCTTCCAAGAAGATTTATAACTGAATAACCTGGTTAATCAAAGTCTTTGTAACTATATTCCTAACTACTAGGAATAAACTACTTGCTTTGATCCTAACAGATCATTTAATTAAAATCAACTCGGTAACAAGGCCCAAACAAGCAGCTCCATAGCGCGCAACACCTATTTTCACGAATGAAGAATATACTTTGTTTTTCCAAATCTTTCTATGGCTCTCCATTATTCCGCGCTTGGGATATCATACTCAATCATTTCCCGAATAGACACCTCCAAATCCATGTAAGCTTCATAAGACATAGTAGACAACCCTCCTCTGATGATCAAAAATTTCTGCAATATCTCAAAATCTTCTGTCAGCTTATCTACAATGACCTTTCCCGTCAACCCCTTTACCAAATCATCAAATTTAGAGTGATCCATGCGGCTTTGCACCAACAGGCTGTGATAATGTTCTTGAGAAAACAATCGTCCTTCCTCGTCCCAAAAGGAAGGAAGGCAATCTTCAAATAATTCTTTAAAAGCATGACTGAAGTCATTGATACGTGAGATCATCTCATCAGCCTTATCTTGTACTGTCTTCATAAGATGATGTTTATGAATAAACCTTTTTGACCACATTACTATTGCCACTCTTTCTTTGATTCCTATATCTTGTAATTTTTTATATGTTAATGAATTTAAGAAATTCAATGCATTTTGAGCTGTGCCAAGGGACTTCCTCTGCATGGTCTCATTTACTAGTTTCAATATTTGATTGGCTAAATTGACCAATGTACTTTGATCATCAATGAAGTTCAAATAATCCCTGAACTTAGTAATTTCCATAGACAACATATCCCAGATTATGTGTTTAGCTCCCTGGAGAGGACCCTTTCTTGTGTTCCTTTCTTTCAATTCATTAAACTTCTTTTGTAATTGACTTTTATCTTGTAATATCTTATTCTTGCTTTCAGTCATTTTAGTTATCTCAGATCTGATTTTCTCATTTTCCTCTTTTAACTCTCTTATCTCTTCATCTTTCAAGCTGACTTGGGACATGGGAACTAGTAGGTCATCAGCAGAAAAATCATTTAAAGGTTTTTCAATATTCACAATAGTCAAATATTCATCAGTGGGAGTCTATGTCATTAGTTCCTCCAAGATTTATTTTTCATCATTTTGGTCTTTTTTCAGCTGTGAAATTTGTGCTATTAACTCATTCCGTTTCGTTTCCCATTTATCCCTTTCTTCTTGCAATTTCACAGTCTTTCCTTTGTACTCCATTATATCCTGATGAATCTTCTCCTTCTCCTCCTGCAATGATAATAGTTTTGATGACTGAACATGTTCTGTACTCGGGATTCTCAACCTCTTCCTCAATACCTGCAGGGCGTTGTCTTTTTCTTCTAGAAGTCTTCTGATGGCCTGGGTGCTACCTGTTTCATACCCTGAGCTTGCGATATCTGCTTGCAGTTTTTTTATTTGAATAGCATTATCCTTGTTCTCAATATTCTCATGTTTTAATTGGACCTCCAATTTGTCAACCAAAACTTGTAACTTGTTAATTTTTACCATAGCATGCAATAAATCTAAATAAACAATATCTCCCATTTGTTTATGTAACTGTATTTTATTTGGTACACTGATTTTGTCTAATCTCACTTCCATTTTTGACACTTTCTTATCACTTACCATGGCCAATTTAAAAGTATTTCTTTCTACATCCCGAGTAGAAATCAAGGAAGTCTTTGGATTATTCAAACTTCTCACCTGTAAGAGTATATTCCTGGTTTCCTCTAGGGACTGTCTTTGCTTTTCCATATAGCTTGTCATGAATTCTTCTTTAGATTTAAAAATTGGACTTGATTCTGTATTATCTACACTTTCAAAACAAAATTGATTCACCTATACAGATTTCTTAGGAACCAAAGCAACTCTTTTCAATTCATCCAAAATTACTTCGCTTGAGACTTTATCATCTTGAGAAAATTTGGCTTTCTTACGTGAACTGTCCTCATCTATTTCCATACTTTCAATTTCAGAAAGACTTCTCTTAATCGAAATATTAGAACTACCTGGCATTTGAGATACTGTGACTGATCTACTGCTTGTATTCTCATCGGATCCTGGAATTTCCACAAAGTAAAACAAATTGGCTACTTCATTCAGACCTTCAACAACTTGATGGTCAAATGGATTATTTTTATTTGCTTGTTTTCTTAGAGAAATTATATGATAGGGATCATAATTGACCCTTTGTTCTCTTTGAAAATCCATACTTTCCAATAATTTCTCTACAAACACCAGGGCACCCTTGTTTTTAAAAATAAAGGAACCAACTTTAAGAGGGAACTTGATATTGGAAGATTTATTGAAAGCCTTGAAATGTTCTTCTTCTGCATTTAATCTATGTCTCATGTATTCCAATGCAAAAATCCTGGGGGTAAGGAAAGCAGGCAGTCTGTAAGGCTCTCCAGTGAAACCGTATACTCTCAAAACTGTAAAGTCTTTGTACAGGAACCAATCTCCGATCCTATCCTCAGGTGAAGATTGCATCATACTCTTCATTTCTTCAAACACTCTGGGTAATACTTCGTCAAACAACATCTTATATATTTCTAACATAATGGAATTTGCAAATTCAAACATATTGCTTTGCTTAGGCAAATCTGAAGAGAATATAGTACTCAAGAACTGCAATTCAGTTACATTCGAACATAGTAACATGTTTAGCAGATACGATTGAAACTTGAAAAACCTGACTTTTGAAAACTCAACCAATTGGAGGTGTATAGCTTCTGCTAGATATTCGTCCAAACTGAAGACAGGAATCAACTGAGACTCGGACTCAGGACTAATTAAACTCATTTTTAATAAGAATCCCAAGATGACTTCATTGACATGATAATCATCATCTAGACCTAAGACCTGACAGACCAAAGACACAACCAATTGAACTTCCTTCTTGAAGATATGAACATGATATGGCAAAAAGAGACCTTCCAGTGACTGATCTTCGTTAAGAATGCTAGACAATAATTTACATCGAACTTCAGTTTCACAATTTTTGTACACTTCAGCTAAAACAGACTCGTTTACAGACTCACGACTATCGGGGTAATTATTGGGCAAATTCAGGATTTCATGGATAGCCTTTGCATCAATTTTACATAGTATCCTAGATGTAGAATGACTTACAATAACTCTCTCAGAATACGAATAATTAACTGCACACCACTCAGCAAACTCGGGAAAATGTAGGGTCTGCTCAATAGCAAAATGATATAGAAACAACTTACAAGCATTTAAAATGTCATTTCCCTGTGAATTGTATCGCCATAATCTTTCTTTGATAACAGATACACTTTCCACAGATAAGAATGGATCATATACTCCTCTATCTCTATCAACCAGGCATTCTTCTCTTTTGTCCAGAATTCGGTTAAACCCTTGCAAACCTTTCTCCTTATCCATAATACAGAAAAACAACAGTAATTCTACGGATGAAGTTCGAGTATTTGAGACTTACCTGCTATTGTAACCGCATTTGAAACTTGACTGTGAAAGGATGGTGAGCAGTCCTTTTCATTTGTCCCAGCATAATAAAAAATAATTCCCAAACAAGTCAACTCCACTTTATATGAAAGTCCATTCCGGAGAATCCCTTTAGTGGTTTCCCTCAAACCATTTCTCTCTGCGGAATGTACCACAAACTGCCACATGTACCGTGGTTTCAATTCCGCTACCGCTTTTCTTCTCCAACCATTGCGCAACTCTATCCTTCGGATCCGATAATGACCGTCGATGCAATTTCACTTTATTTTCCAACCGTTGGATAAGCTTACACATACCCATTCTGCTGAGCTCTTTCGTCTTAATGAACGTGCAAGTTTACGGAGTGGACTTCATATTGATCGTAGATTTTTCCGACCTAGCTTTACTACCGCTGATCCCTGCATCTTGTTAACTATATCCGTATGTCCTTATCTTTCGAGCATCTTCATAGAGCGAATATGTTATAAGGCATCGATCTTCACTTCCTTGTTTTACACAATTGGATCATGTGATAATTTCCTTGTTTGTGCGTCCTTTATCATACATTCACACTATTATATTTAACTAGAGTTTCAAGCAACCATTATTTCTCTTTACCATGCTCTCTTCGACCCTCTGCTAGTTAGAGGTTGTTAAAAACTGGCTCCATCTGGGGATGATATCCTCCCTGTGAGGTATCAAAGAACTCGTAGACCAGGTGCCTGTCTTTAATCTTTCATAATAACTTCCAGAAAATTTGTCTTTTTGTTGATATATTTTTAATAAAAAGGAATGACATGCCTCCTTAATCTTAGGGCCTTCACTGCGGGCTTCAAAAACATTCGGCCTACCATCTGTATTGATTTGTAAAGAAAAACAAATATTTACAGCCTATGATACAAATTTTACCCTCCTTCTTAGGATAGGTAATGTTTCAGATACCTTCCATTAACAGGGTTACTACCCAGAGGAACCCCGTTCAGATATTCCAAAAGAAACGCATTTTGTCCTCTATATCCAATAATAACATAAGGGCCCATCCACATATGATCAAATTTCCCATGTTTGTCTTCTTTAGGAGCATCCCACTTCAAGACCAAGTCATCAATCTGAAACTGTTCTTCTTTTACTCTCCTGTCAAAAGTATTTTTTATTTTTTCCTGATGTAGCTGCACCTTTTCATAAGCCTTATTCCTTCGCTCTTCCAGCTCAATAATCTGATTTATTCTACTTTGCATGTGATTTGGTTCTTCTTGCTGCTCTTGGAAATATCTCATAACTAGAACACCTAACGATGCTGGAAAAACAACTTCAGTTCCATACACCAATTGGAACGGAGACATGCCAATTTCCCTTTTGGTACTAATCCTGTCAGCCGATAGAGCATATTTGAGCTTGGTGTGCCATGATATTTTATTATCTTCCAACAACTTCTTGATGATCCTTATTAAGCTTTTATTTGAAGATTCGGCTAACCCATTTCCCTGTGGATAATAGGAAGTTCAATGATTGAGACTTATATGATATTTGTGACAGAAATCAATCATTTTCTTGGATTTAAAAGCAGATGCATTGTCCGTTACTATTCTTTTGGGCCATCCAAATCGAGCCAATATGTTTCCTCAAGAAAATCCATGATTACAGTTTCAGTGGCTCTCCTGGTGGGAATCGCTTCAATCCATTTTGTAAAATAATCCGTAGCTGTCAAAATCCATTTGTGTTGTCCTAATGAATTGGGATTTATTTCGCCAATGAAATCCAAACCCCACTGTTGGAAAGGGGCTTCTATCGTTATTGGATTTAAAGGAAGATGAAGTACTTTTCTTTTTCCATTAAAATTTTTGCATTGATGACATATGTTGGTTTCTTTATATACATCTAAAAATAATGTAGGCCAATAATAACCTGCTCTTAGAATATTATTTGCAGTCACCTTCCAGGAATGATGTCCTCCACAATCTCCCTTATGAAATTCTTTAACTGTATGTTGAGCTTCATTTTCTAAAAGACAGTTTAGTAACACACCTCTGGGGTCTTTCCAATAAAGATATTGATTTACAATACAAAATTTGGCAGCTGTCAATTTTATGGATCTCTCCCTTGACCTACTCAATCCTACTGGTGCTTGTAAATTTCAAAGGACGTAGACAATATCAGAATACTATGGAGATGCTACAAAATCAGCCATTACTTCCGATTCTGTATCCAACTGATTAGATCGGTGAGATAGGAAATTAATTTGTAAAGATTCACAATTTGAATTTGTCATCATTTTTGCTAATCCTTGTCCCTTAACCAGTTTAGTAGGCTTTATCTCTATGTCGTACTCCAGTAATGTAGCTATCCATTTTGCCCTTTTGCCTTCTGGTTCAGGTTGTGTCAAAATTCATTTCACTGCAGCAGTTGGAACATGTGCGATTACATGTGAGTGTAGAATATATACTCTGAAATATTTCAATGCTTTGACTAAAGCATATGCCTATTTCTCCATGATGTCATATTTCAATTTTCCATCTCTCAACATTTTACTAAAAAATGCTATGGGCTGTTCCAAATTCTCACCATTCTTCTGCAATAAAACCGCTGCAATAGTATACTCTGAAGCATACGAAAATACTAAGAAATCTTTGGTAAAATATGGACTCCTTAACACAGGAGCATCTGAGATTTATTTTTTTGATTTCCCAAAATGAATTCCTAGCTTCCGCATTCCATTTTATCTCATGACCCTTTTTCAGCATATTTGTAATATTCATTAAGATTTCAGCAAAACTTGGCACAAACCTTCTTAAAAAATTCACCTGCCCCAAAAAGGATTGTATCTCCTTTTTACTCCTGGGTTCTCCTACCTTCAAAATTGCACTTACCCTTTCAGGATCAATTTTTATTCCATCTTTAGATATTATATGGCCCAACAACTTTCCTTCTTCCAATGCAAAATTGGACTTCTTCGGGTTCAATGATCTACCAAATTTCCTGCACTTCATGAAAAATTTCTCTAGATGATGCATATGTTCTCTGTCATTATTTGAATAGACTGTGATGTCATCCATGTAAATTACCGCAAAATTCCCAATTTCTCCCGCAAAAGCAATGTCCATAGCTCACTGGAAAGTAGCTCCGGCATTCATTAAGCCAAAAGGCATCTTTGCATACATAAAAGTGCCCCAAGGTGTAGTAAATGCAGTTTTTTCTTGATCCTCAGGCAATACTTTGATCTGATTATAGCCAGAAAAACCGTCCAACATTGAAATTATCTCAGCTCCAACTACTTTCTGCAATATATGATCCATCTTCGGCAAAGGATAATTGTCCTTCATAGAAACTTTATTTAAATTCTGGAAATCTATACACAGTCTTATTTCTCCATTCTTCTTTCTAACAGGAACCAGATTTGCAACCCACTTTGAAAATCTTAGAGTTACAATGATCTTGGAATCAAATAATTTTTTAATTTCCTTCTCAATAATGGGAAGCAATTTAGGGTTTATCCTTCTAAGTTTTTCTTGAAAGGTTTCTCCCCAGGTTTTATAGGAATAATATGTTGTATTATAGATGTATCATATTCCTTAAGGTGTTCATAACTCCAAGCAAATACATATGTATATTTCTTCATTAAACTCACATATTCTTTTTTTTCTTTTTCAGGATAATTTTATAATCTTAGGATTCTCTTCAGTGCCAATATTCCTATCTTCAACAGCATTCTCAATAGGTTTCACTTTAGGATTCTTAGCAACATCATTCTGATCAAAAAAAAAATTCCAAAGGAATCAAACCTCTTGATATAAAATTATTTTTTAATTGAATAATAAATTTTCCTCCTAAGCTTCCCTTTAACTTTTCAGTGGCCTCCTTTTCTTTCACAGGTTCTTCATCATCTTGAAAGCTCTCGCCATTGTCATTTTCGGCGTCAATATGAGTATTTACAAATTCTCCTGATAGTTCTAAGAATCTTCTGATCTGCATGTCATATTCAAATACTTGACAATATTTAGAATTATTTGGAATAGATGGTCTGTTAACGATGTCCAGTTGATATTCTTTCTGACCAACAATAGGGGTTTTAAATTTTCTAGCGGCTACTGCCAAAGAATCTGCCACTATATTTTCATGTCTGGAAACCACTTGAATCGTGTGCTCTGTAAAAAAGTTACCAATCATATCCCATACTTCATTCCTATAAAACCTCATTTGGGGATGCCCGATTTGATAATTATCATTCACTTGGTTTATCACCAATTTAGAATCTCCTAAAATTTTTATCCTCTGTGCTCCCAAATCTTTCAGGGCATGCAACCCTAGTAATAAGGCTTCATATTCAGCCACATTGTTCATGCATTCAAATGTTAATTTATATGATAAAGCTTTGAAATCTTGGATAGGATAAATTATATACACACCAGCTCCAGCACCTATTTTTGCAACAGATCCATCAAAGTACATAGTCCACAAACCTTCTTTTTTTTGTTTTGCTTCCAAAGCATCCTGTTCCATCACCTCTTGTTTCTTATTTTCCTCAGACTTCTTCTGCAATGTAGCTTCTAAATCATATGGGACAGTATTATTAAAGAAAATAGAAGACCCCAAATCAATATCAACAGCATATATATGATGAACTTCAAGTTTATTTTGACTGCTCACTACATAAGGAGTTCTTTTTTCACTATACAACCTTCTGCTACCATCTTGAATAGGAATCGTAGTATATGACATATCCATTTGTAAACTAAATTTCAACTTTGAAGTTCAAGACCTTGACAACAATACCCCAAACTTGGGTGGGATATATGCTACTACCACATCCATGACTATAGTCTTAGATGGTAATTTATTCAGAGTTACCACCATATCTTTAATCAAACCAAGACATTTCACTCTTCTAGAGTTAAAAGAATACAAATATTTATAGGGTCTTGTCACTTCCAATCCCAGGCTTTCAACTACTCCCTTTGGCATTAAATTATGTGATGCACCTGAGTCTAGCATAGCATTATGGACCACCATATCATGCACATTCAAACTCAAATAAAAAGGAGGTACTTCTTCATTTTCTAAATTTTCAACCTTTGACACAAATGAAATAGTAGGATTATCATCATTCAATTCTAAAATATCAGATTGCAATTCTCCTTGACCTTTGACCATTTTTGTTATAGTATTTCTATATTCATTGTTTCTCAACAACTCGTTAAATGGAACAGAAATTTTTAACTTTGAAAGTTCATTTTGCAAATTAAAACCAGAACTAACTCTCTCTACATCAATCAGGGTCACTTGCTTCATTCATTTGTCTCTTTGTATCTCGTTTTCAACTTCTTTATTTACAAAATACTTCTTTTCCCTTTTCTACATTTAGAGAACTAGTGGAAGGTTGATTTGGATTTGCCTTCCCCTTATTTATGAAAACTTCCCGGTTTCTCAATCTAATTTTTCTCTGCACATCATCCATAGCATGTAGATAACCCCTTTGATACTATTATGTCTCCCTTTCAAACTCCTCATTTCCACCTTCTTGTTCAAACATGTTATGTTCTTCTTCAGTAAGATATATCTCTGAATCTAGTTCTCCAAAAGATGAATTTCATTTTTAGTAGGAACTTCTTCATCAGCAACATAATTCTCAGGAAACGGTGGGCGAATTTGCTGTTCTTCCTGATTTCTTGGGTTTCTCATGTCTCTTTGTCTATTTTGGGGAGGAACGGGGCGATTTGGTCTTATGAAATTAGGATTCCTGATTTGAGGATCGACTGGTTCTCCGTTGAACACCTTATTATCCATCGTTAATCTGTCCATCAATTTTTCCATCGTCTTCAACATCATTTCAAATTTGATATCAGTGGTAGAAGAATAAGCAGATGGAAAATTTTCTTCCTTTTTCCTCCTATCAATATCTCTATGTTTCATTTTTCCACTTGCCATCATATTCGCTTCCACTTCTAAAGCATCTGTAAACATCGCAGCAAGAGTTGTTGATTTTCTCTCTCTCAATGAGAATGAAAAATCATTATCAAAGGCTCCAGCATAATGTAGTTTAGCAATGGTTGTAGAAGGCTTTATGTCTTCTGGAATAGAATTATAAACCCTCATGAACCTGCTCGAAAATTCATGAACAGATTCGAAACCCCCTTTTTGAGACTGTTATACTGAGACAAGAGCTGTAAAGGATTCTGCTTATCATCCCAACTATCTAGAAATGCATTCTGGAAAGCCTGATAATTTGATATAGACCCATCTGGCAAATCTTTAAACCATTTCTTTGCCTCACCTTATAAACTTTGAGCAAATAACCGCATTTTAACATCTGCATAGTCAACTTCTTCCAAGTCAACAAAATCTTCAAACCTAGCCACATGTTGCTTTGCGGTTATGTCACCTTCTCCATCAAATAAATAAATTATTTGGGAATAATTCTAAGGAAGGTCATGTAATAAAGCAGGAAAACGCAAGGGAGCAAATCTAGCTACCATTGGTCATGGTGGGTTCAAAGGAACTGAAGAATTTTGAGTGTTTTGAGAGGCAAATGTTTCAACTTTTGTAGTCTATTGTAAATCTCTCCAGAGGGAATCCAACAAATAAGATCCTAATCTATGAAAATTAAATTCGGTGTTCTTAAGATCAGACTCAGATTTAGTTTTCAACAAACTCCTTCCAATATTAACTTCCCATTCTGGATCAAAAATATTAGGAGAATCTTGAGAAGATGATGCACCAAACAAAGGAAAATCTATCTTTTCTTTATCTCTTTTCTTAAATAACCTTTCTGGATATTCCAAACTTTTTAAGACTTCAGTGTCAGAATTACCTCGTGTGTCTCTTCTCGAAGCCAGAATGACTCCTTAAGATTTGAAAATTTTTACAATGGAGTTGCCAGGGAAAATATACAACCTTCTTTACTGACAAAAATTCATGTTTGCCCACATAAATCTTTCTTGGTCTTCAAACTTTGTCGTTCTCCCCAGGGAAGATTTGCACCTTCATCCCCAGCAACGGTGCCAATTTGTTAACACTCAAAATATACCCAGATTGCAAAGGTAAACCCCAAAGGTAATAGCAAAAACCACTTCAGAAAGAAACTGGCTTTTCTTTCCAGAGAGGGATCTCTCAAATACAGATTTAGCAAGGCCAGATATAAATCAACACTCGAAAATTATACAGATGGTTGAAACAATACACATAATAATTGGGCAATGGTTTCACATATACATAAAGATATCGCAAAATCATATGTGTGAGATTTTATCAAAGGCAAGGTAACCAATTAATCACAGTCGTTCATTTAGTTCTGGTGGAACAGAAGAAATAATGAACAGTCCATCAATACAGAGCATCAGAAGATGAGTTCTATATTAACCTTAGCAGAAAAATTTATAGAATATCTGAAACAATGATCAGAGCATAACCAATATGAATTCCAACCATTCAATACTACGTTTCAGACACGAAGAGAACAAAATGGAGTGTAACACTGAACAAAATGATAAAAAAGGAAAGGAAATACAGACTATAATGTAAATAGCACAAGAATCTCTGATAACGCACACGCATTCTGCTTTGTTATTCAAAAATATATGTCTTCAAAAAAAAACATTCATCAACAAGATGGGTTCCAACCCTGATTACATAAAGTAAATGCAAATATATACATAAAATGATTTCTTCTTCCAAGAAGATTTATAACTGAATAACCTTCTTAATCAAAGTCTTTGTAACTATATTCCTAACTACTAGGAATAAACTAATTGCTTTGACCCTAACAGATCATTTAATTAAAATCAACTTAGTAACAAGGCCCAAACAAGCAGCTCCATAGCGCGCAACACTTGTTTTCACGAATGAAGAATATACTTTATTTTTCCAAATCTTTCTATGGCTCTCCATTGTTCCGCACTTGGGATATCGTACTCAATCATTTACCTCCAGATCCATGTAAGCTTCATAAGACACAGTAGGAAACCCTCCTCTGACGATCAGAAATTTCTGTAATATCTCAAAATCTTCTGTCAGCTTATCTAATATGATCTTTCCTGTCAGCCCCTTTACCAAATCATAAAATTTAGAGTGATCCATGCGGATTTGCACCAACAGGTTGTGATAATGTTCTTGAGAAAACAATCGTCCTTCCTCGTCCCAAAAGGAAGGAAGGCCATCTTCAAATAATTCTTTAAAAGCATGCCTGAAGTCATTGATACGTGAGATCATCTCATCATCCTTATCTTGTAATGTCTTCATAAGATGATGTTTATGAATAAACCTTTTTGACCACAGTACTATTGCCGCTCTGTATTTGATTCCTATATCTTGTAATTTTTTATATGTTAATGAATTTAAGAAATTCAATGCATTCTGAGTTGTGCCAAGGGGATTCCTCTCCATGGTCTCATTTACTAGTTTCAGTCTTTGATTGCCTAAATTGACCAATGTACTTTGATCATCAATGAAGTTCAAATAATCCCTGAACTTAGTAATTTCCACAGACAACATATCCCAGATTATGTGGTTAGCTCCCTGGAGAGGACCCTTTCCTGTGTTCCTTTCTTTCAATTCATTAAACTTCTTTTGTAATTGACTTTTATCTTGTAATATCTTATTCTTGCTTTCAGTTATTTTGGTTAGCTCAGATTTTATTTTCTCATTTTCCTCTTTTAACTCTCTTATCTCTTCATCTTTCAAGCTGACTTGGGACATGGGAACTGGTAGGTCATTAGCAAAAAAATCATTTAAAGGCTTTTCAATATTCACAATAGTAAAATCTTCATCAGTGGGAGTTTGGCTCATTAGTTCTTCCATGATTTCTTTTTCATCATTTTGGTCTTTTTTCAGCCATGAAATTTGTGCTATTAACTCATTCCATTCCGTTTCCCATTTGTCCCTTTCTTCTTGCAATTTCATAGTCTTGCCTTTGTACTCCATCATATCCTGATGAATCCTATCCTTCTCCTCCTGCAATGCTAATGGTTTTAATGACTGAACATGTTATGTACTCGGGATTCTTAACCTCTTCTTCAGTACCTGGAGGTGATTGTCTTTTTCTTCTAGAAATCTTCTGATGGCTTGGGTGCTACCTGTTTCATCCCCTGAGCTTACAATATCTGCTTGTATTTTTTTTATTTGAATAGCATTAGCCTTGTTCTCAACCTTCTCATGTTTTAATTGGACCTCCAATTTGTCAACCAAAACTTGCAACTTGTTAATTTTTACCATAGCATGCAATAAATCTGAATAAATAATATCTCCTGTTTGTTTATGTAACTGTATTTTATCTGGTACACTGATTTTGTCTAATCTCACTTCCATTTCTGACACTTTCTTATCACTTACCATGGCCAATTTAAAAGTATTTCTTTCTACGTCCTGGGTAGAAATCAAGGAAGTCTTTGGATTATTCAAACTTCTCACCCATGGGAGTATATTCCTGGTTTCCTCTAGGGAGTGTCTTTTCTTTTCCATATAGCATGTCATGAATTCTTCTTTAGATTTAAAAACTGGACCTGATTCTGTATTATCTACACTTTCAAAAGAAAATTGATTCACATGTACAGATTTCTTGGGAACCAAAGCAACTCTTTTCAATTCATCCGAAATTACTTCGCTTGAGACTTTATCATCTTGAGACAATTTGGATTTCTTACGTGAACTGTCCTCATCTATTTCCATACTTTCAATTTCAGAAAGACTTATTTTAATCGAAATATTAGAACTGCCTGGAATTTGAGATACTGCGACTGATCTACGGCTTGTATTCTCATTGGATCCTGGAATTTCCACAAAGTAAAGCAAATTGGCTACTTCATTCAAACCTTCAACAACTTGGTGGTCAAATGGCTTATTTTTATTTCATTGTTTTCTTAGAGAAATTATATGATAGGGATCATAATTGACCCTTTGTTCTCTTTGAAAATCCATACTTTCCAATAATTTCTCTACAAACACTAGGGCACCCTTGTTTTTAAAAATAAAGTAACCAACTTTAAGAGGGAACTTGATATTGGAAGATTTCTTGAAAGCCCCAAAATGTTCCTCTTCTGCATCTAATCTCTGTCTCATGAGTTCCAATGCAAAAATCTTGGGGGTAAGGAAAGCAGGCAGTCTGTAAGGCTCTCCAGTGAAACCGTATACTCTCAAAACTGTAAAGTCTTTGTACAGGAACCAATCTTCGATCCTATCCTTAGGTGAAGATTGCATCATACTCTTCATTTCTTCCAACACTCTGGGTAATACTTCGTCAAACATCTTATATATTTCTGACATAATGGAATTTGCAAATTCAAACATATTGATTTGCTTAGGCAAATATGAAGAGAATATAGTACTCAAGAACTGCAATTCAGTTACATTCAAACATAGTAACATGTTCAGCAGATACGATTGAAACTTGAAAAACCTGACTTTCAAAAACTCAACCAATTGGAGATGTATAGCTTCTGCTAAATATTCATCCAAACTGAAGACATGAACTGACTGAGACTCAAACTCAAGACTAATTAAACTCATTTTTAATAAGAATCCCAAGATGACTTCATTGACATGATAACCATCATCTAGACCTAAGACTTGACAGACCAAAGACACAACCAATTGAACTTCCTCCTTGAAGATATGAACATGATATGGCAAAAAGAGACCTTCCAGTGACTGATCTTCATTAAGAATGCTAGAAAATAATTTACATCGAACTTCAGTTTCACAATTTCTGTACACTTCAGCTAAAACAGACTCGTTTACAGACTCACGACTATCGGGGTAATTATTGGGCAAATTCAGGATTTCAAGGATAGCCTTTGCATCAATTTTACACAGTATCCTAGATGTAGAATGACTTACAATAACTCTCTTAGAAGACGAATAATTAACTGCACACCACTTGGCAAAATCAGGAAAATGTAGGGTCTGCTCAATAGCAAAATGATACAGAAACGACTTACAAACATTTAAAATGTCATTTCCCTGTGAATTGTATCGCCATAATATTTCTTTGATAACAAATACACTTCCCATAGACAAGAATGGATCATATAGTCCTCTATCTCTATCAACCAGGAATTCTTCTCTTTCGTCCAGAATTTGATTAAACCCTTGCAAACATTTCTCCTTATCCATACTACAGAAAAACAACGGTAATTCTGCAGATGAAATTCGAGTATTTGAGACTTACCTGCTACTGTAACCGCATATACTCGAGGTTGACTATGAAAGGGTGGTGAGCAGTCCTTTTCATTCGTCCTAGCATAATAAAAAATAATTCCCAAACAAGTCAACTCCACTTTATATGAAAGTCCATTCCAGAGACTCCCTTTAGTGGTTTCCCTCAAACCATTTCTCTCCATGGAATGTACCACAAACTGCCACATGTACCGTGGTTTCAATTCCGATACCACTTTTATTCTCCAACCATCACGCAACTCTATCCTCTGGATCCGATAATGACCGTCGATGCAATTTCACTTTATTTTCCAGCCGTTAGATAAGCTTACATGTACCCATTCTGCTGAGCTCTTTCGTCTTAATGAACATGCAAGTTTATGGAGCGGACTTCCTATTGATTGTAGATTTCACCGACCTAGCTTTACGACCGCTGATCCCCACATCTTGTTAACTATCTCTGTATGTCCTTATCTTCCGTGCATCTTCATAGAACGGATATGTTATAATCCATCGATCTTCACTTCCTTGTTTTACACCATTGGATCATGTGATAATTTCCTTGTTTGTGCGTCCTTTATCATACATTCACACTATTATATTTAACCAAAGTTTCAAGCAACCATTATTTCTCTTTACCATGCTCTCTTTGACCCTCTGCTAGTTAGAGGTTGTTAACACTCCAGAGCTCCTCGCTCAACACAAAACATCTCGTCAATCATGTGCTTCAGGCTCCACACCCAACACAAACAAGCATATACATATATTATCAATAATGGGATTCCACCCAATATATAAAACAAATCATCAAGTTTATATGCGGTGGGGTCTTCGACTCAATATAAGAATAAAACATCAAGATAATCATCATAATCAATAGGCACATGCCTATAAGTGTTAGGTCTAAAATTTGGGATATTACATTAAACTAGATAGATCTCATATTGGAGCTTGTAATGTTCCTTATAGAAATAGACACCTTATGAAGTTTTGTTGTACTAATTTTTGAAATCTCTTCTTTGTCTATTTTTCTTCTCTGTATCTAAATTTCTAGATCCTTGGTAGAAATTTTCTACATTGTTGTAGTTTGAGACTTTTTATGTTATAAGTTGCTTACTTAGTGATTTCAAAATTTGTCAAGTTAATTTGTGTTAAAATGGTCCATGTAAGAAAATTTTAATGCAGCTGCTGAATTGAACTTAATAGTGGGTTAACATACATGTAATCATATAGTGCTCCTTGATTTATTAACCTCCCCATCTGTGTGATTGTAGTGACCACAAAGGACTTCATCATCCAATAATGAATCTCCATGAACACAACCCTAGTGTATTAGCTTGTTAATATGTGGATGAGGTTATAATTGGTTCTCCATGGGAGGTCACAAAAGATATGGTTTGTTCTTTTGTATGTTCTCTTTATATCATCTTTTATATGATTTTGTATTTTTTTGGTTGTATTTTTCTTGTTATCATTTTTAGAATTAAATATGAGTTTATTGATACTTTATTCCTTTTCTATTGAGGTCATAGGTTATTGATCATAAGAAATCATCATGGTACCACAATTTCATTATTTGTGTCTCCTCAAACTTCATTAGCTACTAGATAAATGCCGTTGGTTATACTCTAGTCAAATAAGGTTATATGTGGTCTCTAGCATGTCAATTTCATCACCTTGGTCTTCAAAATATAGAATTTGGTTTTTCTTTCACAAGTAGATGCAATTTTTGGCTGGTCGATTTCATATTTTTATTACTTCTTTTCCAGTGGTTTATGTTCTCCTACAAATGTTCAGACATTCACCTCTGGTTTGAAAAATAAAGTTGTTAGCCCAATGTTCAGGAAAGGTTGAAACTAACTTTACTTGAGAAGTGAAATATATATGTGAGGAGTATGATGATAAAGGTACAGAGAAAGAGGAATTTATCCCAAAGATCGACGATGCGAAATTTAGATTGTATATTAATGAAATCTCAAAGGATTCCGCAGAGAAAGTATAGCTTACAAAAAATGATAAAATCCAAGAAGCAACTGATGAGTCAGAGGAAATGTTGAAAAAACAAAAAAATGCATCTATTCAAATGCATTATGAGACTTTTGTCAAGAAACATGATATTAAGAGGGAACTACATAGTCAGGAAAACTGGAAAAAAACACATGGGGCAACTAAGAATAAGAAAAATCCGGCTCCCTCCTTAATATCATCTGATAAGAAAGATAAAGACATAAACGTAACTTTGAACATTTCCATTCAGTAAAAAAGGAAAGAATTGAAGTTGAAGATGAAACCAAGAAAATTGTATAAGTCTTGAATAAAGAAGGCATGGTAAGTTCCATTGATGGAGAAAATATGGAAGTAGATAATGTCTTTTGTGTTAAATGAATGCCATTTGAGAAGTAATAATATATTTAGTTCTAACAATCTTGAACTGGAGGAGATTTGTCGCATGGGAAGATGTCTTCAATTTTCATGGAAAGGCATATGTATTTGCCACCAAAAACTAATAAATATCATTTGAGAAGTATCCTATTGAGTGATGAAGCTTCAATGCCCCCCTCTAAATGATGTCAAGATGGGTGACTAATACTATTGTTTTCATTTCCAACACTCCCATCACACAGTCCTACAAGCAATTTAAATTTATAACATTTATAGTTTCTATCCTTATCTTTAATTCTTTCAAAATTTGATAACAAATTTGATTCCCTTTATCCATATCAAAGAGAAGAAAATAAGCTCTCAAACAAAACTAAGAAATAAATTCATAGAACATAATGATTTCTCACATTAAATAGAGTTGAAGTTGTATGTGTATCCACTCCACTGAAGGAATTATCCAATAGATAAATGTCAGCATCATTATATACTTCTATAGTAGACTGAATCCTCTATTTATACCCTCCACTCATATTGAATCCTCTCTCCCCATTCTCTGTCATGTCTTCATGAGAAAAACTCTTTATATCCTTGTCTAATGCACAAGCTTTTATTTCCTTTTTGTACTAAATTTTGTCCATTGGTTTGCCTTTTTGTATTGAAAATGAAAGCATATTTTTCGCAAAAACATGTGCATGAAGCATCTATACGATCCATAGGACGGGTGAGTATTCCATGATGGTTAGTATCTTTACACAGTAATGGTTAAAATTTTTCCAATGTCTAGCTTTCTTTTAATACAATTTCTTTTTCAAAATTATTGAACAATTCAATATCATCTTACCAATATGATGAAAATATAATATAATTATTGAACAATTCATATCCATTTTTATACCACCATCAAAAGTTGATATACTATATTCAAAGAGGAAAATAATTGTAAAAAAATGGATCATAATAAACATTTGGCCCCTTTATCCGTCTTGCCTCACAGCGTGCACTGCATCCAACACCATTCTTATATATTTGGAGGTGGCAACTCCCACAATGCCACTATAAAGCATTTTAGAAAATGCTTTGAATCCACACGTGCCCAAACAACAAACATAGTTGCATTATAGAATTGAGGAAATTATAAAAGTCTCAACCTTGTGTGGTATTTCAAAAGATGTGCAAAATAAACTTGGTCAAAGCTCATTAAAATCAACGTGATGAGATCAAATCGGATCTTCCTAGACTACTTTCACATTAAGCCATGCTGTTGTTCAGTATTTTTTTTCTCTTCTTTTATAAGTTTGATAATAAAAAAAGTCTTATTTTAGTTTGGGAGGCTCTAACCCAATAATTTTAATATTTATGTTAAGTTTTATTGGGTTTTGGTTTTAATGTATTCAAAGAGTTTATTGAACTTGTCAGGGTTATAGATACTCTTTAATCAGGGTTTGCTTGCTGGCTATGTTAAACTGAGAGTAATTGGTTTGTGTGGATTGAGTGTCTGGTATCTTTAAATGTCACACTGTAGAGAGCACATTTCTGCTTCTTGATTCCATTTTGTGTCAAATGCAAAGGTCAATCATATTTCAGGAGCATGCCATGGTTTTAATTTATTCCACAACTTAGACCCGGTCTTAATGAAATTACTAAAATTGAAACATTCATGCCTCAACATGACTATAAAAGTGAATCTTTACAATAGTGATAATGCACACCATCATGAATATTGTCAATTTGCTACCGATTAGTAAGTTTTACTTTCATCATCTCCACCCATGTGGATCAATGAGTACACACTAAAATGGAAAGTCTTCTATATAGCCACGTGTGTCGTTATTCATGTATGTTTCCATTATTCTGTATCGCAACATTTAAATGTCTCAGCTTATTGTCATATCTCACTTTAACATATACATATATATATATACATATCTATATATATATATATATATATATATATATGAAGAATCAACCAACATAAATATATATCTAAGCAAATTTAAAATATATTAGAAATGCTTATTATTTATTTATAAGATAAATTATTTGTACAATTTCTAGTAATCAGCGTTATTGCCATGCTCCGAGCTTGTAGCAATATGAATTCAATATATATTAGGCTTAAATAATCATATACGGGTTCCAATTATATTAACACTTTAAATATATGAATCCAAAATTGATTTGGGTATGATCTTCATCTAAGTATACTTTATATACTCAATACATATTTTTTAAAACTAACAGCTAGGTAATTGATGTTGCATAAGAGGGGATCCATTTTTTTCAAGTCAACAGAAATCCATTCTCGACTTCCACTTTTCGCATTGCAGAACACAAAAATCAGAAGTTACAAGTTCGTAATAATAGTGTTTAAAACATTATTAGCGAAAAGATTTAAATTTATTCCCGAAAGGCTAATAATGCATTCCCTATCCATGCTTCCGCTAATAATAGGCTAATAATGTTTAGATTTAAACTTCTTAATAATAGGCTAATAGTATTTAAATTTATTTAACTTGGATGGTAGGAAAGCTTTAAATTTATTTATATTTTAGGGATAATTTTTATTGAATATAAAAATAATAAGTCCATATTTCAAAAAATAATATTTAAACTTACTTCATCTAAATTTATTAAAATGCTAAATAACATTTGGAACTCTCTAGGGCTAGGCATCTCTGATTGAATATCAATTCGATTTGGAAGTTTAGAATGTGTTGGTTTTACATTAACAAGGTAAAAAACTCATGCAAAATGCTGAAATTTTTATTGCTACTAATGTCAATGATTCGGACCTTAATGGGAAGCAACTCGAACCTAACCTTGTAATTTCCAAATTGCAGCGACAACAAAGATTTTCAAGAAGTGATTTTGTGCTTGTTTGAATACTTTGGATGTCAAAATATAAGAAAAGTAACAACTGGAAGATTAAACATTGGACCGAAGTAATTTTTTGCTTGTTGCTAGAAGTTATTTTGTGCTTGTTTGAATACTTCGCCTGTCAAAATATAAGCCCTAGATTAGGAAGCAACTCGAACCTAACCCAGTAATTTCCAAATTGTAGCAACATCATACATTTGGAAGAAGTTATTTTGTGCTTGCTTGAATACTTCGACTGTCAAAATATAAGAAAAGAAACAGGTGGAAGATTAAACGTTGGACATAAGTAATTTTTTTCTTGTTTCTAGAAGTTATTTTGTGCTTGTTTGAATACTTCGGCTATCAAAATATAAGTCCTAGATTAGGAAGAAACTCAAACCTATCCCAATAATTTCCATTGCAGCGACAAAAGAGATTTTCCAGAAGTTATTTTGTGCTTGTTTGAACACTTAGGCTATCAAAATATAAGAAAAGCAACAACTGGAAAATTAAACATTGGACAAAAGTAATTTTGTGCTTGTTTGAATACTTTGGCGGTCAAAATATAAGCCCTATATTAGGAAGAAACTCAAACCTAACCCAGTAATTGTTAGAATAATAAACCCATAGTTAGCTATCTTAGACATTAATTAATTCATTTTTGTCTTATTTTCCTAGTTTCCAATATTCCACTCTATGCAAGTTGTCTTCCACATGTCCTAGAAGTCAAACTTGCTAAAAATGAGTCACGCAGTGCTTGGGAAACCTCCTGGAATCCATATTCAGCATATTTTCTTTATTCCAGATCCTCCCTAGCGCATGTCTACTTTTTCTTCTTTATTGCTTGCTTTACTGAGTTTTATGGCAAAAGGGAAAGTAAGACTAGGTACAATTGACTTTTTTTTCTCCCTCATCATCCTCCATTCTTTTCTCCTAATAAAATCATGTATGAGTTGTCTTTCCATCACCTGTTAGCTTGCCTACTTTACTTTTCCAATTCGTGAGCTCCTAGGTAGATTTGGAAACTGCTTTATGCACCTATGGGGGATTTGACTAGATTTAGTAAGCCTGCTTTTGACTATTTCGAATGGCATCCTTATGAATTCGAATATCTCATGTAATTATTTATTGCAGTAGCCTATGACTTCACAAGGTTGGCTATTGTACACTTATTCAATACAGATTAGTGTTATGCTCCAATTTTAGTCTCCTTTGTGTGTAAATTTGCATGTTTGATTAGTAATTTTGTGAGTGCAATTGATCTATCACCTAGGTTCAATTTCCACATGGTATCAGAGACTTTATAGATCGATTTCTCTCCTTCCATATTGCTATTGCAGGTTTGACATCTTGACTAGGAACTATTATGCTGACTAAAGGGACAATTTCTGAGCTATGGATCAATCTCAGAATATCATCTTGACTCCATTTAATTTATTTGAATGGAAAGTAGAGATGGAGATACTGTTGAGAGAGAAAGGTCTCTACAGGGTGACTATGGCAACTGAAGCAGATCCCAATGCAGCTATAGAGAAAAATAAATGGAACAACAGGAGGGATGAGGCTTATGGTCTCTTGTGTCTGAGCATATCCAAAGACCTCCGCTTCCATCTTGATGGATTGAAATCACCAAATGAAGTATGGGATAAGCTTGTAGATATTTTTGGTAAGACATATGAGATGATAGGACATCAAATCGAGAATGAATTGATCTCCTTGAGTCCCAACAGCTTTGAATTCCTGCAACTCTACTTTTCCAAGTTTAAAGCCTTTGTTTTGCAGCTAAAACAGTGTGGAATTGAAAAGAAGGAGGAGAAACTAGTTTTGTCCATACTCTTGAAGCTTGGCCCTGACTATTTAGTTTTTTTTTTTTACCTTCCATGCCACCAAGTTAATAGCTCGATCCTGGAAGATGCCTAAGCTTACAGAGTTCATGGAATCCCTCACACAAGAACAAGACAAACTAGTAATGATGGGCACAATAAAAGCTTCCAAAGACCAAGCTCTGGTTGTTGGAGATTCAAGGGTGGATTCAAAAGGCAAGAAGAAAGCTAAGAAGCCACCTGAGTAGAAGAGAGATAAGAACAAGTCACAGGAGGAGCCCCAAGGCTCCAAGAAGAACTTCCAGAAGAAGAAGAACAAAGGAGAAATGAGCAAGTGCACATACTGCAGTGAGGGATTTCGTCCTGAAAGCTCCTGCATGAAGAATCAAATTGACATGCTGACCCAACTCTTGGAGAAGAATAACATCTCCCTTCCTGATAGCTCAAAGAAGAGGGAAGGAGGATCAAATTCAAAAGACAGAGAGAGAGTTCATGCATTGGTTGCTGGCACATCAAGCTCACCTAGCTTCATCATAGACTCTGGAGCTTCAAGACATATGGTTTCAACCAAGGAGGTATTCTCCTCTCTTGATATGTCGAAAGTTCCACCAATAGTGCTGGGAGATGACTCTCTCACTGACAGTTTGGGAAAAGGAAGGATTGATCTTGACCATGGTAAGTTCAACAATGTATTATATGTTCCAGGTCTTGCCTCTAACCTCTTGTCAGTGTATCAGATGACCCACACAGGGTCTCCAAAAAAGTTAATATTCTCCCCTAATGATGTTGAGATCATGGAGATCTCGAGTGGTAAAGTCATTGCAAAAGGATTTGTAGATCACACTTCGAAGGTATACTGGTTTTCACATTTTCTACCCTACTCAAACCCCTCTGCTCTTCTGATTCATGCTAATGAGGAAATCAAGCTTTGGCATGAAATATTTGGCCATATTAACTATAAGTATCTTTCTGATCTAAGTGAAAAAGAAATGGTCATAGGGTTACCAAAGATTAAGTTTTCCAAGGGAGTCTATCAAGGTTGTGTCCTAGGAAAACACCCAGAGCATAAATTTGAGAGAGCTAGTCATGTGAGAACCTCTGCATCTCTTGATTTGATCCACAGTGATGTTGCTGTTCCATTCCCTCATATGTTAATAAGTAAGGCCAAATATGCATTAAATTTCATAGACAAATTTTCCAGGTACTGTTGGGTTTACTTCCTGAAGCATAAGTTGAAGTTTTTGGCCTCTTCAAAGTCTTTAAGGCTTTGGTTGAAAACCAGTCTGGGAGGAAACTCAAGATCCTTAGATCTGAAAATGGCGATGAGTATGTCAAGTCTGAGTTCATTCAATATTCTAAAGATGTATGTATTCAGATGCACCATTCAATCCCTTACACACCACAGCAAAATGGTGTTGCTGAGAGAACGAATAGATTTTGAAAGAGATGGCAACCTGTATGTTGGAGGCTAATACTTTGCCACCAAATTTTTGGACTGAGGCTATAAACTGTGCATCTTATTTCCAGAATAGGGTGCCTCATAAATAGCTTAATGGTATGACTCCTTTTGAAGCATGGAGTGGGCACAAGCTAGATGTGACCCATTTTAGGATTTTTGGCTCAAGGGCTTGGGCTAGAATTCCAATAGAAAAGAGGAGGGATTTGCAACCCCAAAGCCAAGAGTGTCTATTTGTTGGGTACTCTGAATATTCAAAAGGGTATGATCAATTTGAGCACAAACAAATCCTTCATTAAAAGGAGTGTTCAGTTCCAATAAGAGCCTTTAGCAGTAGTTGAAGTTGGAGAGTCCTCTTCACCACCAGAACCATTGAATGTAAGTAAAGAGATAAATTAGTTTGCTGATTCTGATATGTCTGATAATGATGTTTTAATTGCATATCCTAATAGTTCATGTAGCTAGGGAACTAGCTGGAAATCCTAGTGATCCTAGGAGGACTAGATCTCAGTTTGAGAGTGCCCTGAGCATGAAAGACCCTTTGTTTTCAGAGAAATGCTATCTGATGGTTGAATCAGACCCACAGACATATGAATATGCAACACATGATCCAACATGGAAAGAATCCATGAAAGAAGAATTCATCTCACTCCAGAAGAACAACACTTGGGAGCTGGTTGATCTTCCCCCAGGGAGGAAGCTAGTTCAATGTAATTGGGTTTTCAAAATTAAGTTTGCTGCTGATGGTTCACCTTTGAAATATAACGTAAGATTGGTAGCCAATGGATACTCATAGGTACATGGTATTGGATACAATGAGACCTTTGCACCAGTGGCAAAGATGGTCTCCATCAGGCTAGCCTTAGCCATTGCAGCTTCGAAGCAGTGAGAGGTACATCACATGGATGTGAAGTGTGCTTTCCTAAATGGAGATCTTACTAAAGAGATTTACATGCAGCAGCCTCAAGGATTTGTTACTAATCCATATTTTGTGTGCAAGCTAAATAAATCATTGTATGGGCTTAAGCAAGCCCCCAGGGCTTGGTATGCCAAGATTGATGGCTTTCTGCTGTCATTGAGTTTTGTTCGATGAAAGTCTGATACAAATGTTTATTTGAATCTGATTCATGGTTCTTTGATGATTATTGTCTTGTATGTGGATGACCTTCTGATTACAGGAAGCTCAAAGAAAGAAATTTCCTCCTTGAAGGATGCAATGGACCATGCATTTTCTATGACTGATTTGGGGTTGTTGAGCCAATTTTTGGGTATCGAAATTGCTCAATCCCAACATGGAATAAAAGTACATCAGTCCAAGTATGATTTGGATTTTCTGAACAAGTTCAACATGAAATATTGCAAGCTAAGCGAGACTCCCTTCCTTTCAAGAGTTAAGCTTGAAGAAGCAGGTTCTTCTCCTATGGTAGATAGTACATTGTATAGACAACTAATTGTGTGTTTGTTATATCTTACACACACTCGACCTGATATTTATTATGGAGTAAGTGTGGCTTCAAGATACATGGATCAGCCTCATGAGATCCATTGGAGAGCAGCCAAAAGGATCCTTAACTTTGTTCAAGGAACAAGAACTCATGGGATCTTTTACAAAGCTAAATCTGATATTGACTTGATTGGGTTTACTGACAGTGATTGGGCAGGTGACAACACAGATCAAAAGTCAACATCAGGATATGTGTTCATGCTTGCTAAAGGACCAATCAGCTGGTCAAGCAAGAAACAAAGTGTCATTGCACTCTCATCTACAGAAGTAGAGTACAAAGGAGTTGTAAATGCAACAACTCAATGCTTATGGTTGCAGGGGTTACCTGGTGAGTGTGGCTTCGAATGAGAGTTCTCAATTATTATCTATTATTATAATTAGAGCACCATTTGAATCTGCAATGATCCAGTGCAGAGATAGAGAACCAAACACATTGAGCTCCATATGCACTGTGCCAGACAGCTTGTGCATGATGGCACCATTCACCTACTCTTCTATGCATCTTTAGAACAAGTAGCAGATATCTTCACCAAATTTTTTTGTCAGAAGACATTCAGAAATCTTGAATCACTTCTAGGGATTTCTAATCATGCTGTGAACCATTATTGATGACAAGATTTTCAAATTTTGTTTTACTGTCCATGTTTAAGGGAGGATTTTCCCATTGGGTTTTTGCCTCTTTCCTTGGTTAAATGGACATGCAGTATGTAAAGGGTGACTAAGATTTGTTGCTAGGCCCTATAGTTTTCTGATATTTACTCATAAGTGAGGATTAAGGGGGGGTGTTAGAATAATCAACCCATAGTTAGCTACCTTAGACATTAATTAATCCATTTTTGTCTTATTTGCCTAGTTTCCAATATTCCACTCTATGCAAGTTGTATTCCATGTATGTCCTAGAAGTCAAACTTGCTAAAACTAAGTCATGGAGTGCTTGGGAAACCTCCTGGAATCCATATTTATCATATCTTCTTTATTCCAGATCCTCCCTAGTTCATGTCTTCTTTTTATACTTTATTGCCTGCTTTACTGAGTTTTATGGCAAAAGGGAAAGTAAGACTAGGTGCAGATGACTTGTTTTTTTCCCTCATCATCCCCCATTCTTTTATCCTAATAAAAGCATGTATGAGTTGTCTTTCCATCACCTATTAGCTTTCCTACTTGACTTTGCCAATTCGTGAGCTCCTAGGAATATTTGGAAACTACTTTATGCACCTATGGGGGATTTGACTAGATTTAGTAAGCCTACTTTTGACTATTTCAAATGGCATCCTTATGCATTCAAATATTTCATGTAATTATTTATTGCAGCAGCCTATGACTTCACAAGGTTGGCTATTGTACACTTATTCAATACAGATTAGTGTTATGCTCCAATTTCAGTCTCCTTTGTGTGTAAATTTGCATGTTTGATTAGTAATTTTGTGATTGCAATTGATCTATCACCTGGGTTCAATTTAGATAGTAATTTCCAAATTGCAGTGATAGCAAAGATTTTCTAGAGGTTATTTTGTACTTGTTTGATTACTTCAACTGTAAAAATATAAGAAAAGAAAGAATTGGAAGATTAAACGTTAGACAGAAATAATTTTGTGCTTGTTTCCAAAAGTTATTTTGTGCTTTCTTGAATACTTCAACTTCCAAAATATAAGTCCTAGATTAGGAAGCAACTCGAACCTAATCCAGTAATCTCCAAATTGCAGTGATAACAAAGATTTGCCAAAAATTATTTTGTGCTTGTTTGAATACTTCGGTTGTCTAAATATAAGAAAAGAAATAGCTGAAATATTAAATGTTGGACATAAGTTATTTTGTGCTTGTTTAAATTGGGTACCAATTTCAAATTTTAACCATTGGCATGCTTCCTGCAATAGCCTACATTTTCAATCTGGTCTATTTTCTTCTTCCTACAAATCATACCAATTTAGAGGCCAAAATCTCTGCCAAATTTAGAGGTAGACCGATCAAAAAGAACTTAGAGAGAGTTTAAAATAAGGATGGACTTGGAGGCCATCTTTCTTATAGGAGCTTAAGAATATAAACAATTATTGACATCCAACATATCACCTACCCTGAACCTTCGCCATATCAATGATTAAAAAAAATGAAATGTATATTGTAAAATCATGTTAATCATTTCCATGCCATAATGTAAAGAATGTATATTGTAAAAAAAAAATGTTCCATTGTACCGTAAATCATTTCCATCTGGAAACAAACCTAAATCTTATCTATATTGTAATCATTTCCATCCCAAAACAAATGAAAAAACTTTCTAGATTGTAAAATCTTATATGTATTAAAATAAAATTTGTTAAAGGTAAAACCATTAATCATTAATGGTTTTACTTATAAAATCCCCCGTTAGAAACAGTTTTTTTTTTTTATAAAAAAACATTATAGCACACAATTTATTTAATAAAACCCATTACATCATTATAAATTGTACATTACATAACCTAAATCGTTTCGTATCCCATATATATTACATTTGTAATCTCCCAAATTTTGGACCTAACACTTATAGGCATGAGCCTATTGATTATGATGTTATCTTGATGTTTTATTTTGATATATTGGGTCGAATACCCCACTGCATATGAACATAATGATTTGTTTTATAGACTGGGCGTAAGCCAATTGTTGATGATATATATATATGCTTGTGTTTGTTGGGCGTGGACCCTGAAGCACATGATTGATGAGATGTTTTGTTTTGAGCGAGGAGCTCTGGAGCACATGAGTAGTTAATATTGTGTTGAGCAAGAAGCTCTGGAGCACATGATTATTATATTTGTGTTGAGCATGTAGATCTGGACCACATGAAAAGATAAGTTGGAAGTATTGGGAATAAGCCCTGGAGCCTTCCATGTTGATATTGAGCATAAGCTCAGGAACATCAGATCCTTAGCAATTGTATTCCTAGGTGTTTCATACAAGTACATCCTAGCATTAGTTTTGAGCGAAGAGCTCTGGAATAGCACTAAGTTTGTAACTCCATGTTTTTAGCGTTGGATATGGGCTCTGGTAAGCTCTAGGAGTTATTGAAAATAATTAATGATTCCTGAGTGAAAACAACTCGATAAAAATATTGATCTCATCATACTTATTTATAAGTGTTTAAATGAAATTTTGAATTTCTTTATTCTCATCGAGTACTGAAGAACTACCATGTTATACGAGAGAATCCAACATGCAAGGATGTTTAGATTTGCCTAGCCTAGTAGACCTAACCATCTACCTGATGACATTAATGAAGAAAGTGTCGTAAGTCTAAGGATCACAATATGTGATGCCCCAAGACAAATGTAACAAATGTTATATTATTATGTATTTTATACATGGTTTGTATAAAGATTAAATATAGTAGTAATATTAATAATCTGAGAAAGAAGGAAAAGTTCCATCTATTACTATTATTATTTAGATAAAAATTAAATAGTATAATACCTAAAAAAGTCAAATTAGGAACTAGCTGAAAGTTCCTAAGTTAAATATTAAAAGTACTAAATTAAATGAAAAGGGTTAAATCAAGAAATGAAGTAATTGTTGATTTAACTGCCCCCTTGACTGAAAAGTCTGCCTATAAAGTCTCAAGCCACAGAAAGGCTTGGGGACCTGATATATCTTTTGGGAGTCATTATTCTACCTATTAATTTCTCAAGAGAGAGTTATTGGAGAACATTTCCCTAAGAGGAAGAAGGAGAACTGATCTAGACTTGATATACAAAACTAGGACAACCTCACCTTCGGTACTGTAAGCTACTTGCATGTTGGAACTAGCTCGAGGGGATCCCAAGTGAAAACGGGAACAGTTTTGGGTCATAGTTGGGTGGAACATGGTAGTTCCCAAGTGATTCGATTATCTAATACAAAGGTCAAATGTTCCTATGAATTGTTAATACTGGTTATTTGAGTGTTCAGGTTTCATCCATTAAAGGAGCTTAAATTTATAGGTATGAGATCCTAAACTGCCTATTTCATTTTCTAAAAAAAAAATGTTGGATAATTTAGGAAAATGATTACATGAAAGATTCTAACCCTGTGTTTGTTTCATGTTTTTAAATCTTCTAGGGTTTACATTTTAAATTAAAAAACCTAGGCTGTAATTTATTTCCTATGCTAGATTTATCCAGGGTTTGTTCATCTAGTTAACTTCTGTAAATTTAATTCATGTATAAATATGCATCAAGGGTTTCGCACTTTATTTTTGATTTTGTATTATATTTTACTGTTTCAAAATGTGCTTCCTTCAAACTAAGTTTTGATTCAGATCTATTACATAGTTATTTCTTGGGCCTACATACTCTATTGGAAGACTTCATTTGTCAATAGAGCCATGTTTAATTAAATACTAGTTCAGATCTAAAGCTTCATTTAAAACCTGGATTACCATTATCTAATTATAATAAACAATAACTAACCATTATACTATTGGTAAATATATATGTATTAACAGTTATAAAATAGAAATGTAAATCCAAGATACCAACACATTAATTATGACTTAATACAAATTATAAATATCTATACTAATTACTTTTACAAATTATAAACAAATGAATATGATTATCAAACAGTAAGAAGATATTGCATAAAATATAACCCATACCATCTAACAATATCATAATCTACACAATAAGAATCATACTCCATAAATTCCAAATCCCAACATAAATAAAAACCACATTAATTATTTCATACACTGAAATCCTTTAATAACCAAGCATTTACATCAAGGTTGCATGAACGAATCCTGTAGACACCCATTTGCACTTTTAAATACATAAAATACGATGCACTTTACATTAAAAACCACAATAATCAATTTACATCAACCATATAACCATTAAACAAACGCACCATTACCATATTAAACTAAGAATTATAAAAGTGAAACGAGATCGTAGGATCGAATCATGTGAATACTCAAAATTCCCATTTCGCAACCATTTCAAATAATAAACCCTCAATGCCATAAATGGCCCAGGTTCAACTCCTATAGGGTCGTAAATATTTTATAAAGCGATGGTGTATCAACTACACACAGGATGTAAAACCAAAATCATTACATAGTGGTCATAAGACCTTTACAAATCCTTACCCTGTAAATCCATGGCCACAACCCATAAATTATCACGTAGTAAATTAAATAATGATTCTATGCCTGTCAACGAATCCACCTGCAACAGCAATTTCCACTTAGGGTTTACACCCACGACCTTCTTAACATTCTAATTCACACATATAAAATAAACCATACAAACTTCTACGCTATCGCAGCCACGATGGTGAGTACTGACGCCATGTAAGGAGTGGCCCAGAATCCATCTCGCTGACAATATATTCATCCTTTTAACTAATAAAATCATCGTAGGTGAATGCCACATAAATTACATACATATTTAACCATGGAAGGAAACGCAACAGTGTAATAAACATCAAGATAGCCCAAATTTTATACTCGGTCTAGAATTATAACAACCATTGCAATCTTAAATGCCGCATTTACTCATAACACGTTGTCTTAATACATTAACATAGTTTCACAGTCAATTGCTTATGGCCTTGCACCATTGCAAGCAATGGTGCTACCCTGGCCTTTATAAATCTTTAATTCAGTAAATAGAAAAATACACAGAGCCTATAAGGCGTTACCCAAGAATCAATACACAGAGTTCCTTTAAATAAACCCTATACATTTATAAACTCAGGCCCGATGGCCAACAAAAATCCTCATAGTAACCCCAAGTCTATCGCTGCATAAAATCATAGTTTTTCCAGAATCAAGGAAACCCCAACCCTGACGAAATCAAACTCAGTCTCAACAATGAAAGCCAAGAGGGGACAAGTATAAACTTGTTAACATGCTTATCGTAAAGGAATGGCCTTGTCATGAATTGTTTGCATGTTATGAACCATGCATCTCCTCGGCATTCCTGTAACCTACAACCACAACAAGACAATGGTAATGAGAAGTATGAAATTGTGGAGTAAGCTACCAACAAACAACGAATGCTGTAAAAACCATAAGTTTCCATACCTCTAATCCAAATGAAAGTTGCATTCACCATACTGTGCAAGAGCTAAGGATAAATAGCGAGCTGTGAAATGACCAAGCCCATCGTGAAACAAGCCCTAAGTCTGGCTTGCCACACACCCCAATGCACATTAATGGCACCAACTTGTTGGCCACTATCAAAACCCAAACCCACTTCCTCATATTTTTCTGGCGTTGCATTATTGAATGCCTCCATGATATGAATGGTCTTAAACCCCAATGTGCAATGGTTTAAACTATCTATATGTGTGTGTGTGTGTGTGTGTGTGTCACCCCAAATGGATACAAGGTCAACATTTAACATATGTGTCACATACCTTGGGCTCTAAGCCTTGGAACCAATGCTCATCGAGTTCCTTAGTACTAAATCCTAGGACCATAGAATATGATATATGCCATGGTAAAATTGTTAATTATAAAACTAGGAATTGGTCTTTAACCCAAGTTATAAACCTGTTAAGAGTAAAATCTTATGTTAGTACTTTAAATAAAATAAAAATGTAATACAAATAGGTTAAGATATGAACTTTCGATAAGTATTACATAATGAACAATAAGAGTCATTAAGAAATAAATCCATGTCATACATATAAGTAGGATAGTGACCTTACTTCTCACGCAAAGACTGTAAGAATGATAATATCAACCAGTACTTGTCACTAGTTGCAAGTATGACTACTAATACTCGAACGTCCAAGTGCTCTGTAACAAGTTTCCATCATTAAATATAATCTGCACATAAATTGGGAGAAGTGTCTTCGTTCAATAGAACTAAGTAATCCCGCTAGACAAGTAATGAATTTTACCTCTCAGACAGTTACATGGGAGAACTAGTCCCACCACTCCACCCACTTTGGTTCCAGAAACAATGTTAAGTGAGAATCAGGTATACAACATACACACATGTAAAATAATAATGAAGTATATAATCAAAGCAACTAACATACACAGCAAAGCGTAACCATAAGAATCACATAGTAATCAACATTACGCCGTCATAATTACAAACATCAAACAAACTAATAATCATAACCGAAGTAGGGGAGTAAGACATAAGAACATCTTATGACAATTCAGCAATATGATAGAGTACGACACATTTGGCAAGTTTAAATAATGGTTGTTGGGTATGAGAAAATATTTTCGAGTTCATAACTACTCAAGTGAGATGAAGGATTGACTTTCCATCTATAACTTAAATGGAAAAGTAGCAAGATAGTGGAGAGACCTGAAACACACCAAGAAAGATGAGCTAAGGGAGATACGTTGGAGTAACTTCCGCAAAATCTTTCAAGAAAAATATATGTCAGAAAGATTCTTCGAAAAAAAAGTAAAAGAGTTTCACAAACTACATATGGGATCCATGACTATGGATGCTTTTATTAACGGATTTCTAGATCTGTTACATCATGTACCATACATCAAAGATGAAAAGGTAAAAATACAGCAGTTTTTAGGATGTATTCCTCCCAACTTTCAGGAAAGTATTGACTCTGACATGCCTAAAACCTTGGACACCACATTCATAAAGCTAGGTTATGATATGAGAATGGACAACTAAGGCAAGAGAACATCAACATAAATAGAGACAAGTCTAGGAACTTCTCTAATAATTGCAAACCAGGGTTTAACCCACCTTCGTATAGGAAACAAAACAACAATTTTCTAGTGAACAAGAACTTCAAAAAATCAGGTATGAACCCATACGTACCAGCTTCAAATGCTAACAAGCCAGTAGTAGCTGGGGGAGCCAATGATACCCCTATACATATCAAATTTTGGAAGTGCAACGGGCCTAATTATGCCTGAGATTGTAAAAACAAGATCAATTAGGTCTTACACAACTTACAAGAAGAACTGACCATAGAGGACATAGCTGGAACCCCACATATTTATGCATTTTTGGATGGCTGACAGGCAGACCATCAAGCTACCATGATTGAGATAGAAGGTAACGTATTGAACCATTAGAGAGAATTTGAGGTCAAAAATGGGCCTCAAAAGGACCAAAATGTACTATGAAAATCAACCAATTACATTCTAGTAGATGACATCATCCCCCATGGTTGAGGTGGCATTACATGAGTTAAGAATGCTTATTTGTCACATTTTATATGGTGGATGAAAACCCATAGTTAACCAAGGTAGTGGTACAAGTACTTTTAAGTCATAAAGTGAAGTACTCATAATAAAAGTCATTTCATACTTTCTCATAAAATAATATTATTGTTGTTTTCAAGTAAAGTACTCACAATTCACTTTCTCATAAAATAATTTTTGGAATTTACAATGAATCTTAGTCACATCATTGTAGAGTTATTTTATTAATTTTATTTATAGTCAATTTAGAAAAGTAACTCAACCATGGTTATTTATATTGTGCATAAAAAGTAGTGCAAGAGATGAGTTGTCATATATACCTACCCCATAAAACCCCTAACTCATAATATTTTAATATATCTTATATTTTTGTAGTACATCTCTTAGGAGGCCCATTTTTGACCTCAAATTCTCTCTAATGAATTCTATTTCAATACTTATTGACCCCGATGCTTGCTAGAGCTATGTTTCGTCTAAAATTGTTGATGATAGCAAACTAGGAAAAGCAAAACAAGATAAACCTTGGTTGGTTCAGTTAGCCACCAGTACAAAACGAAAGGTTTCAGAAATAGTTAAATATTGTGAAATAAACCTGAACAGTTTTCCTATGAAGGTAAACCTAAATATCGTACCCTTAGGTTCGTACAATATACTTATCGGCATGGACTTGTTGGAACAACACCATGTCATGCTCGATTGCTTACACAAGTCAATCTTGTGTATAGATAGTCAAGGGAAACAAGTGAAGGTTTAGGGAATTCCAAAGAAAGTTTATGTAAGACAAATATCTACCTTGCAAGCAAAGAAATGTGTTAGGAAAGGCTGCAAATTTTTTGTAGTAAACATATAAGGCATAGAGCTTGAGAGAGAACAATGAATAGATGACTTTCCCATTATTGTAGAATTGAAGGACGTGTTTCCCAAGGAAAACCTCGGATTACCTCTGAAACAGGACTTAGACTTTTCCATCGAACGGACACTAGGATTAGTTCCAGCTTCCAAGGACCCTTACTGCATGAGTGCACCTGAGTTGGTGGAACTCAAACTACAATTATAGGAGTTGATAGAAAAGTGTATATCCAACCAAGTGTGTCCCCTTGGGGAGCACCGATATTGTTTGTCAAGAAAAAGGATGGTACGATGCGGATGTGCATCGATTCCGTTAGTTGAATAAAATGAATATTAAGAACCGATACCCACTCCCTAGGATTGATGACTTGTTTGATCAAGTAGGAGGAGCCAAAATATTTTCCAATATTAACCTATGATCTGGGTACCATCAGGTACTTATTCACAACAAGGATATTCACAAAACTGTCTTTTGTACAAGGTACGGGCACTACATGTTTGTAGTAATGACGTTCGGGTTGACCAATGCACCCACAAACTTCATGTGCATGATGAATAGTGTATTCAGTAAATATCTGGATAAGTTTGTTTTGGTCTTTATAGACAACATCCTAGTTTATTCTAAAAATAAAGAGGAACACGAAGAACACCTTCGCATAGTACTACGAGTGTTACGAGAACACCAGTTTTATGCTAAGTTTAGTAAATGTGATATTTACAAACCACAGATAAAGTAGTTAGGTCACATTATCTTTGAGACATGGATAGATGTGGACCCGAAAAAGATTAGAGCCATAGAGGATTGGACTACCCATACTAGTGTCATCGATAGTAGGTCCTTTTTGGGATTAGCTAGATATTATCGAAAGTTCATTGAGAACTTCTCAAGAATCGCTTGCCCCATGACCACTTTGCAAAAGAAAGAAAATAAGTTCTTATGGATGACAAAGTGCGAGGAAATTTTTCAAAATATTAAGAAGATTTTGATGAGCGCAATGATAATACAAATTATGGATCCCGATGGGGATTTCATTGTTTGCACAGATGCAAGAAAGGAAGGACTTGGAGGAGTCCTCTTGCAGAATGATCATGCAATCTGTTATTAATCATGAAAGTTAAAAGAGCATGAGAATAAATACCCCATGCACGATCTTGAGTTAGTGGCCATCATCCACACTTCGAAAATGTGGAGGCACTATCTCATGGGAAGGAAGTTCCTTTTGAAGATAGACAATATGAGTCTAAAGTACTTATTCGATCAACTAGATCTGAATGAAAGGCAAGCCAGATGGTTGGCTTTCCTTAGAGAATACCATTTCAAGCTAAAGCATATTAAGGGCAAAGAGAATAAGATTGTTGGTGCTTTGATCTGATGAAATCATATGATATATGAGGTGACTTTAAGTCAAACCGATGCATATTTGCATGAGAGGATTAGAACGACCAATAGAGTTGACCCTTTCTATGTAGAAATCCTCAAAAAATTCCAAGAGGGCAGGTTGTTTCAACAACAAAAACAGTACAAGGTAGACGAATCAGGACTGCTATGGTCTGAGGGGTGAATGTACGTTCCAGATGAAGGGGAGATTCAGTCCATCATCCTCATGGAATTTCATCGGATGCCCTACTCGGGGAACCCAAAATTCAAACGATGATTTCCACCGTCAACAGACACTTTTTCTAGCCTAAGTTAAAGGCCAACATTGAGATTTTTATCGTGAAATGTCAAGAATGTCATCTGGTCAAAACTGAGCATCATCACCCTTTGGGATTGTTGTAGCCATTACCCATTCCAGAGAAGTGGGAGGTCATTAGTATGGATTTTATCACCAGTATAGCAAAAAGTAAAAAGCAAAATGATTCTTATTTTGTAGTAATTGACAAGTTGTCAAAAGCAGCACACTCCATTCCTATGAAGTTGACCTATAAGGTAGTCAACATTTTCGATATCTTCTTGAAGGAGATATTTAGATTGCACAGGATACCCAAGGCAATCATCTCGGATAGAGATGCTAAGGCTACAGGACAATTTTGGAGATCTTTATTCTCTGGATTGGAGATGCAATTAAACTTTAGCACTGCTTATCACCTGCATATGAACATAATGATTTGTTTTATAGATTGGGCATAAGCCAATTGTTGATGAAATATATATGCCTTTTTGTGTTGGTCATGGACCCTGAAGCAAATGATTGATGAGATGTTTTGTGTTGAGTGAGGAGCTCTGGAGCACATGAGTAGTTAATATTTTGTTCGGCAAGAAGCTCTGGAGCACATGAATATTATATTTGTGTTGAGCGTGCAGCTCTGGAACACATGAAAAGATAAGTTGGAAGTGTTGGTCATAATCCCTCAAACCTTCCATGTTGATGTTGAGCATAAGCTTTGGAACATTGGATCCTTGGCCATTGTATCCCTATGTGTATCGTACAAGTACGTCCTAGCATTAGTGTTGAGAGAAGAGCTCTGGAATAACACTAAGTTTGTAACTCCATGTGTTTAGCGTTGAGTATGGGATATGGTAAGCGCTAGAATTACTGAAAAGAATTAATGATTCCTGAGTGAAAATGACTCGAGAAAAACATTGATCTCATCAAACTTATTTATAAGTGATTAGATGAAATTTTGAATTTCTATATTCTCGTCAAGTAGTGAAAAACTACCATGTTATATGAGGGAATCCAACATGCAAGGATGTTTAGAGTTTCCTAGCCTATTATACCTAACCATCTACCTCATGAACTTAATGAAGAAAGTGTCGTAACTCTAAGGATCACAATATGTGATGCAGAAAAATGTAACAAATGTTATATTATTATGTATTTTATACATGATATGTATAAAGATTAAATATAGTAGTAATATTAATAATATGAGAAGAAGGAAAAGTTCCATCTACTACTATTATTATTAAGATAAAAATTAAATAGTATAATACCTATGAAATTCAAATTAGGAACAAGCTAAAATTTCCTAAGTTAAATATTAAAAGTACTAAATTAAATGAAAAGGGTTAAATCATGAAATGAAGCAATTCTTGATTTAACTTCCCCCTTGATTGAAAAGTCTGCCTATAAAGTCTCAAGCCAAGGAAAGGCTTGGGGACCTGATCTATCTTTTGGGATTCATTATTCTTCCTGCTAATTTATGAAGAGAGAGTTCTTGGAGAACATTTCCCTAAGGGAAAGAAGGAGAACTGATCTAGACCTGATATGCAAAACTAGGACAGCCTCACCTTTGGTGCTCTAATCTACTTTCATTTTGGAACCAACTCGTGGGGATCCGGATTGAAACTAGGAACGGTTATGGGTCATGGTTGGGTGGAATGTGGTAGTTCCCAAGTGATTCAATTATCTAATACAGAGCCCATATATTCCTATGAATTGTTAATACTGGTTATTTGAGTGTACAGATTTCAGCCATTAAAGGAGCTTAAATTTACAGCTACAAGATCTTAGACTTCCTATTTCATTTTCTAGAAAAAAATGATGGATAATTTAGGCAAATCATTACATGATATATTCTAACCCTATGTGTTTGTTTTCTATTTTTAAATCTTCTACGGTTTACATTTTAAATTAAAAACCCTAGGTTGTAATTTATTTCCTATGCTAGATTTATCCAGGGTTTTTTCATCTAGTTAACTTCTGTAAATTTAATTCATGTATAAATATCCATCAAGGGTTTTGCACTTTAGTTTTACTTCTGTATTATATTTTACTGTTTCAAAATGTGCTTCCTTCAAACTAGGTTTTAATTCAGATCTATTACATAGTTGTTTCTTGGGCCTACATACTCTAGTGACAAACTTCAATTGTCAGTAGAGACATGTTTAATTAAATACTAGTTCAAATCTAAAGCTTCATTTAAAGCCTAGATTACCATTATATAATTATAATAAACAATAAACTAACCAGTATACTATTGGTAAATAATGTATTAACAATTATAAAATAGAAATGTAAAGCCCAGCTACCAACACATTAATTATGACTTAATACAAATTATAAATATCTAACTAATTACTTTTACAATTATAAACAAATAAATATGATTATCAAACAGTAAGAAGCCATTGCATAAAATATAACCCATACCATCTAAGAATATTATAATCTAAATAACAAGAATCATACTCCATAAATTCCAAATCCCAAAATAAATAAAAACCACATTAATTATTCCATACATAGAAATCATTTAATAACCGAGAATTTGCATCAAGGTCATAGGAACGAATCCTGTAGACAACCATTTCCCATTTCGAATACATAAAATACGATGCACTTTACATTAAAATCCACCATAACAATAATACGCATCAATCAATTTACATCAACCATTTAACAATTAACCAATCACGCCATTACCATATTAAATTAAGAATCCTGTGGACACTCAGAATTCCCATTTCTCAACCATTGTAAATAATAAACCCTCAATATCATGAACGACCCAGGGTCAACTCCTGTAGGGTCCGAAATATTTTATAAATCCATGTTGCATCAACTACACATAGGATGTAAACCCAAAATAATTACACATTGGTCATAAGACCTTTACAAATCCTTACGTTGTAAATCCATGGCCATGGCCCATAAATAATCAAGCAGTAAATTAAATAACGATTCTATGCCTGTCAACGAATCCACCTACAACAAGGATTGCCACTTGGGGTTTACACCCATGGCCTTCATAACATTCTAATTTACACATATAAAATAAACCATACAAACTTCTATGCTATCGCAGCCATGATGGTGTTGAGGCCCGAAAAATCGCAGGCAACAACAGTAAGGGATTCTCCCCAATCAACGTTCCCAACTAGGCCGTTGACTGTTTGGTGTGGGGAATCCGTCCGGTTTGCGGTCCGGCTACCGCGGTTCAAGTAACAAACGAAGGGTTTACCGGTTGCGGCCCGGTCCACCGAGTTTTTGTATTTTTGACTTGAGATATGAAATGCAAGTGCCTAACTAAATGCACGATGATTCGGATGCAAGGAGCTGTCACTTAGGCTCGCAAGCATTTAAATCACAAAACAAGAAAATAACTAACTACCTAAAATATCCCTAGGGAGCGAGGTTATCATTCATTGGTGAGCAATACATTTGTACATGCATTATGAAAAGCTACAGATAGTTGACACTTCTTTTAGAACACATGAACAACTGAAGATATTTCAACAACCAGATAGCCAATTGTTTATGAACAACATTTATTTCTCACAGTGGAAAACATCATAAAATATACTGAAGAACATTCCAACAAGAACATAGGTTCAAGAAATTAGAACAATCTCACAGTTAATGAGACACAGCTGAAAACGAAATAGTTCCCCTTCAACATTGCTCATTTGTATTACATTTGATGCATTCCATATTGCACTTTCTCCAATAGGAAAAATTGTAGTTTCCTCTTTGCAAAACTAAATAGTTCCTCTTACAAGCAAAACGTTTCAAAATTTTTTCCAGGGAAAAAGCCCCTTCCTCCATCCTATCTTTACAATATTTAAACTATTTCGCAGATCGTTTGGGTTGCCCTCCAAACGTGTCACTTTCCAGTCTCTTGAACGTTTCCTATTCTTCATCAGGATGCTTTGTCTTCCCATCTTCATTTTCTGCTAACGTTTTATCTTCCCTTCGTACATTCATGATTAGTTGAATAACCGCCGGTCCTTTCAGATCTGAGTTTTTTGTTGCCTTTGATCTTGTCTTTTCCTTCTCTATCTTCTTTGCGACCTGGCCGGATTTGACTTGATCATGCTACGCTTTCACACCGTGGTCGCCACAACAGTCCACCGAAGTTTACCTGCAATCAATTACCGGCATCATTTGTTGGAATGGTGTGTTTTAAACATTAAAATTACCATCTAAAATGGCTAATCCACAAGAAAACGGCCAGGTGCGTTCTTAGATCTGGAAAGAGTCTAGATTGAGTTTTGGGCGAGAAAGCTCTAAATCGGCAGTCGAGAAGCTTTGACATCGGAAGCGAAAGGGCTTTCCTAGCCGCAACGGCGAAAAGATAAGGGCTAAAGTGACACCAGACACGGGCGAGAGAAACCTCAATCGAAAATCGGATGGCTTTCCGCTTTGGAAGCAAAGGACCCTTCCATCTGCAATGGCGGAAGAGTAAAGGCTTCACGCATGCGACGACAGGGTGGGGAGGCTCAATCGGAAATCGGAAGGATACCGACATCGGAAATTGGAAGGTTTGGGAATTGGAAGACTAATGACTTCTCTAGCCGTAACGACGAAAGAAAAAAGACTAAGAGGCACGACCCTTGGGTGGGAAACTTCCCAATCGGAAGCCGGAACACTTTGCACTTCGGACGCCAAACCACTTTGGCAGCCGCAATGGCGGACGGAAAAGATCATAGCTTCCGATTCAACATAAAAATGACGTCCGATCCCAAGAAAACTTAAGTGTTTAAACAGTCTTTAAGGATCAGCTATGGACAAAACCTGTTATTTCTTCACAACGGCGACCCACAAGCGAAAACAAACTTAGAACCGAGGCTCACCATGAATTCCAAATGCAATCAAAATCAAGACCATGGAGGAGAGTTAAGCATTTACAATCATCTAATAATTAAAACACGACCAACTCAAAGGATCCAATGATTAAACAATGCAAAAAACATGAGGAGGGGCCCAGAATTTTAATAAATTTGGGGAGAACAGTTGCGGCCGCAACAACTGGCGATTATCTAGTGAACCTAGATCTCTGGGTGATTATTCTTTGAGTGGCAGATTGTTCTTCAACAAATGCATCTATTGAATTCCTCCAGCCATACGGATTTCTCAGATGATAGAAGTGTGTACCCTTAATCATTGATGATAGTCCAATTTGGGAGAGTGGAAACCAAGATTTTCAAGTCCAGATAACTCTGTTGAGACCGACAGATGAGTTTCATTATTTATTTTGTCTTCATACAGCTGACAGCTCGGACGCCACAAGATTGTAGCATGTGGTAAACATAAATGTTCATTTGTTCCTCATTCCCATGCCATCTTAGCACTTTTGTGCCTTTGGACCTTTGCCCCTTTTCATATGAGTCGTCCTACATGCCTTTCTTACTGAATTTTAATCCAGGATCCTCTATCCCATAGTGTCCTTTTGTGTGAGCGGTATACTTCATGTTTCATCTCACAGACGGAGAGGATCTTTCGGAAATTTAGTACTTAATATGCAACATTTGCTTTGATGTATGATGTTTTCATAGGAGTTTTGACTCTTATTTTCCTTTGTCATTCATTTCTAGGCATGGGATCATTTATATTTAACATTCTGTTTACCCTGCTCCTTTCCATGGGTCCTCTGCTATAGCCCCTTTAGAACATTTTAAGTGTGAAGTGGATGGAGCCTCAACATAGTATTCCAGACTCTTCGGCCCTGGTTTATTTCACAGGGGTTAAGCAGGAATTCAATGCACACAGAGATATTCGAGAAAACTGCTAAGCTGGAAGAAGTTCAAACAGCAACACACAGTCTTATACTCAACATATTTATTATTCCCAAAATTCTTGATGTCCCCCACACGACTGCAAGTTCATTCCCTTTATTGAAATCAATCAAATTAAACAAACTAAAAACATGACAATAGATTATTTATATACAAGGCAGAGAACTCAGAGATACTCAAGAAAAATAAGGTTTGAGAACCAAACCATTTACCGGTAAGTTCTCCTCCCAACCCTGTAAATCTTGCAGCTTGTAAGTAGAAGGACCAAGCTTTGCTGTGACCTGGAAAGGGCCTACCCACAACTGCTGGAATTTAGTATGTTTCCCTTTCTCATCATGGGGGTGATCCCATTTTAGGACTAGGTCTCCTACTTCGAAGTCTTTTGTTCCGTCTTTATGCTTGTCAAACCACCTTTTTATTACCTCCTGCTGATGCTTAAAGCATTCTCTGGCTGTGGATCTAGCCTCTTCCGCTTTCAGCAGATTGCATATCCTCATCTGTAAAACCTCATTCTCCGACCCACTAGACTCTTGAGCTAAAATGGAAGATGGCAGCATGATGTTGGGGGGGAGAATGGCTTCTTTACCATACACAAGGGTATAGGGTGACACTCCTATTGCAGACTTGGGGGTGACTCTGTCAGCCCACAGGGCATTGGGTAGGGCTGAGTGCCAACTCCTCTAGTTCTCTATTACAGTCTTCTTTAAAATTCTAATCAGATTTTTGTTAGAGGATTCAGCCAGGCCATTTCCTTGTGGATAGTAGTTAGCAAAATAATGTAATTTAATCCCTTTATCATGAGCAAAAGTGGTTAATTTAATTGACAAAAATTACTTAGCATTATCAAAAACTAATGACATTGGAACTCCAAACCTGGTCATGATATGATCTTGCAGGAAACTGATGACCTCGTCTTCATTTATCTTACGCAGCGGGACTGCTTCAACCCAGTGAGTGAAATAATCGGTCGCGGTCAAAATGTACTTTTGTTGAAGAGAGGAATTTGGCTTTATTTCTCCAATGATATCCAACCCCCATTGCTCGAATGGTTCCGTGATCATTACAGGCTTTAGGGGTGCTGCTGCTTTAGGTTGTCTCCCACTACATCTTTGGCAAATATCACACTTCCTGACATGTGCGTGTGCATCTTTGAAGAGCATGGGCCAATAGTAACCAGCTCTAAGGATTTTGTGGGCTGTAGTGTCTCCTGAATAATGTCCACCAGCAGGCCCGTCATGCAGCTCTGTCATTACCCTTTTAGCATCTTCCTTTTCTAAGCATCTCAGAAGAACTCCATCATAATTTTTTTTGAATAATACTCCTTCAACGATCTGATAGGAAGCTGATTTAAGACGCAGTGCTCTCCTTTGCTTAGAGTTCCAATGTTTCGGTAGCAGCCTGGCCTGTAAGTAATGCACGAGGTCTCTGTACCAAGACTCGGGAGCTATAAACAAAGGACATACATCCATTAACTGTAATTCAGCCTCATCCTCCCAGGCGTGTTCCTCATTGTTCCCACTCCCAGTCATCATTTTGCACAATCCTTGTCCTTTAACTATAGAGGCTGGTTTGAATTCAAGGTCGTACTCTTGAAGAGCTGTTACCCAGTTGCCCCTTCTTTCTCCTAATTCCTTCCGTATAAGAAGGGATCTTACAGCTGGGTAGGGGACAACTACTTTGGTTCAATTTTTTAAAATATAGGGCCTGAATTGCTTTACTACTTTGAATACTACGTAAGCTTGTTTATCAATGCCTGGGTAATTCAACTCGGCCCCTTGTAGACCAGTGCTCATGAAATATATCAGGAATTCATCCCCCCCATCTTCTTTTTGCGTAAGCACAACTGCTAGAGAATCGTCGGATGCAAAGGTATACAGAATAAAGTCTTTGTCAAAGTCTGGGCTTTTCAAGGAGGGTGCATGTGCAACAGCATTTTTAATTTTGTTGAATGCACTCTTTTCAACCTCAGTCCACTTGAATTGCGCATTTTGCTTGACCATCTGCTGTAGTGGCTTGACAATCTGAGCGAAATCAGGCACAAATCTTCTCACGAAGTTTATAGCTGCCATAAAAAATGCATCCCCTTTTTGTTATGGGGCAAAGGGATTTGTTCAATAGCCTTAATTATTTCTGGATCAATAGAGATTCCTTGTTCTGACACTACATGACCTAGCAGCTTGCCCTCAGTGACAGCGAACACACATTTTTTAGGATTGAGTGAGATACCATACTTCCGACAATGCTCAAAAATCTGCCTTAAGTGAAAAGCGTGCTCTTCTCTTTTCTTCGAGAATATGGTGATATAGTCAAGGTACACTACAGCACTTCGACCAATCAATCCATGGAAAGCTATGTCCATAGCTCTTTGAAAGGTCGCTCCCACATTTATAAGCCCAAATGGAATCCTTCTGTAGGCAAAAGTTCCCCATTTGGTTCAGAACATGGTCTTTAGTCTGTCTTGTTCGGCTACTAATACTTGATTGTAGCCAGAGAATCCATCTAGTAACGAAAAAAGTTCAGAACCTGAGACCATTTGCAGAAATTGTTCCATGGGCGGCACAGGATAGTTATCTTTGTCGGAAGCTCGGTTTAGATTTCTAAAATCCACGCATAATCTAATTTCTCCAGATTTTTTCCTGACTGGTACCAGATTTGATACCCACTCAGAGTGTTTGACTTTAAAAATGATTTTAGCGTCCAATAATTTCTTCACTTCACTCGGAATCAGCGGCTCCAACTTTGGATGCATTTTCCTTAAAGGTTGTTGATATGGCTTGATGCCAGATTTGATAGGGATGACGTGCTTGATGATACTAGTGTCGTATGTTTTCAGATCCTCGTAAGTCCAGGAGAAAACATCTCTATACTGTTTAAACAGACTGACGAACTTCTCTCTTTTTGCTGGTGAACAACATTTCCCAAGATTTACAAATTTAGGATTCGCCTCAGTCCCCAGGTGTATCAGCTCGAACTGTAAAGATGAGCTGTGAGTCTTCACGTTGGCCGGTCTTCTGAATTTTTCATTTAGATCGAACATCTTTTCCAACATTCTGACTCCTTTAGGAATGAAATTGCCGTATTTCATCTCGACCTGATGTTCTCCGTCATCTATAATTGCTCCTTTGAATACCTCATCGTTTGTTAAACATTCTATAATTTGCTGGTCATCATCAAACACTCGGAGATTAGTGATCATATCAGGTACTGAAGGCCTGAAAAGCAATTCAACAGTACATCGATTATTAGCAGGTACCAGTCTAGCGGCTGATGTAGCTAACAGGTCAGCTGCTGCATTTTACAGTATTGGAATAGAAATAATATTGAATGCATTAAAATATTTAAGAAAACCCCATACCTCATTTTGATGAGCTTTCAAGTGGGGAGAAACACAATGTATTTGGTTTTTGATTTGCTTTACAACTATTTCTGAATCTCCAAAGACTTTTAAATTACTTACCTTTAATTCAATTGCTTTCTTTAAGCCTTGCACTAGTGCTTCATACTTAGATGTATTGTTCGTACATTCAAATTCTAGCCTACATCCGAGAAAGTACTTATTCTTTTGAGGATCAATTAGGACACAGCCGGCCCCTGACCCTTATAGTGTCTTAGAGCCATCAAAAAATAAATTCCAAAAATCACTAACTATTGAATGTGAATCTATTCCTACAGCTAAATCTACTATTTTACAATCAATTTCATCAGCCTACGAGAATCAAAGGAGATTAGGCTGGGTGTCTGAAGTGTTGTTGGCTTCTTCTGCTAGGTAATTCCCAAGTTCTAACTCAATAAAATAATTTCCCAGGACAGAATCCACAGGTTCGTTCTTCTCTTCGAGTCGAGTGACATTGTATTTCATATGGGGTTCCCTTAAAATCTTAATCTGGTTCGGACTTCCTTTGTAGGGAAACCACAGATGGGACCAATCAGAAGCGAAATATCCGTTGAGTTTCGCTGACCAATCTCTGCTCAGAACAAGGCCATAAGCGTCCAGTATATCTACCACCACAATATTAATGACTTGGCACACTTTATCATTTGATGCCAGGAGGATCAGGACGTCCTCCATCTCACCCAGTACTTTAACATCTGTCCTGTCCAACTGGACAACTCTCCACGTGGATGGCTTAGGCTGTCCATTTATCCTTTTACATACTGATATTGGCATGACAGTGACCGATGCCCCTGAGTCTACCAGGAATTTATGGACATTATGATTGAAAATTTCAAATGTGAGGAGGAAAGGTGGGTGTTTACATTTAGACTTACCTCCAATGCTGGTTTCTCTGATTTCTTCTTCCCCTTCGAGCTGATTGTCAGTGGGCACTGTTTCATCCGGTGCTTCAAGTGCCTTCAATAATCTTTCCTTTTGCTGAGGCACTTTACACATTTTGAATAATGGGACATTCGCTTTTATCTTCTTTAAATCCTCCACTATATCATAATCCATCTGACGTTCAATAGGATGGGGCTTATCAGCCTTTACCTTTCCTTCATTTGGCCTGGCCATCATATCCTTCTGCCTTGGATCTTGGCTGGTAATAGTGAATTCTGGAATTATATCAGCCACGGATTTATTTTGGAATTTTTTCTTAACATTTCTCTGTAGCCTCTTAATCTTTGGGAGTATCAGATTGTCATCTTTAACAGCACCTTGACTTCTTGTTGTCACGTTAGTGTCCAAAACTTCCTTGTATTCTTGATTCCTTTCCTCTTCAGCATCAAATAAAGAGACAGAATTCCATACAGCCATGGTCTCCTCTTCCTGCTCTTTAGTAGAAGTAGAAGCAGAATTCTCTTTTCTTTCTTCATCGCCTTCTTCTGTTAATTTCGAATCCAACATCTGATTCATGACCAATGTCATTGAATTTATCCATTGCGTACAATTCTTTTCGGAGTGAGGTTGTTGGTGAAAGGTGCAGAAATTTTCCATCCCTATCTCTGTCAGATTCATAGATGCAGTATTGTGAGGAGGAGGTTGGGAATGGTTGTTATCCTTCCTTTTCTTATAGTAGGGCTGTAGAATTTTTGTGTTTCCTTCTCTTTCTCTAATTCTATGATCTTATTAGAGAGCTTCTGCATCATTTTGGCCATACTTTCATAATCTGGTGCTTTCTCCTCTTTAGGCTTCGTAAATAGTAAGGCTTTCCTTCCTACACCTCTCTCGCCTGATTGTTCTAGATAATCTTCAATGCTCTCTCTTTCGGCCTCCACTACCTCTGCTTCTTCATAGGTTTCTGCCAAAGTAGGCTTGGCCCTACCTTTTGCAAACATAGCCAAATCAGGACCCAAAGCTGATGTATAATACTCAATTAGGACCTTATTTGAAGGCTTGTCGGCATCAGAAAAATTCTTGATGTACGCTACAAATCTCTGAGTAAAACTGTGCACCTTCTCTTTTTTCTCTTTTTTCAGGGTGCATAGTCCTTTCATAAGGGCTGCATGAGTCTTTTGAATTGCATATTTACTTCTGAAAATTCTTTCAAAGGTATCCCAATCAGGGATCGAATTGGCAGGCAATCCAAAATACCATGAAACAGCAGCTCCTTTAAGGGTATGCAGGAATAATCTGCACACTACATCTTCATATTCCCCAGCCCTCAGTCCCTCTATTTCCAAATAGAATCTTTGCAGGTGATCATCTATTAGTATCCTTTCATTTGGGTCAAACTTGGGCAGCAACTTTTCAAAAGATTGGGGTAAATCATGTAAAGGGGGGGTCAAGTTTAGAGGTGATCTGGCTCTCCAAGCAGGTGGTGGATTTGGTGGGTTCGGTGGTTGATTGGCGTTAACTGCTGCCATAAGTAGGGGTGGAGAGTGAGGAGGTGAACCAACAGGAGGTGAACCAACAGGGGTGTGAACAGGAGAACTGTAAGGGGTACCTGGGCCTTCTTGGTTCAAAGGTAGCACTACTTCTTGTAAGGCATTTTCCACAAGTTCTTCCCAGTCTCCAACCAGCACTGAGTCTTCTGTTATAGGACGTTCTTTCTTTTTTTACTCTCTTCTGGGCAATTCAAGGATGACCGGCAATCCTCCAATATTCTTCACATATGCCCTGGTGTGTCTTCTCAGGTCATTAACAATTTCGTTACCAACAGAATATAAATGTTCTCTTTCTTCTGGAATTGGGTTATGAAATCCACTACTTTCAGAACTGTTACCAGTGGAATAATCTCGGGAAAACGGGTTTCCTCGGCCAGCCATGCACTAGCGGCCCTCCTTCTAGTGCCAAAACTGTTGAGGCCCAAAAAATCGCAGGCAACAACAGTAAGGTATTCTCCCCAATCAACGTTCCCAACTAGCCCGTTGACTGTTTGGTGTGGGGAATCTGTCCGGTTTGCGGTCCAGCTACCGCGGGTCAAGTAACAAAAGAAGGGTTTACCGGTTGCGGCTCGGTCTACCGAGTTTTTGTATTTTTGACTTGAGATATGAAATGCAAGTGCCTAACTAAATGCAGGGTGATTTAGATGCAAGGATCTGTCACAATGTGATGCGCAGGTTCTTACCTCTCGTCTTAGGCTCGCAAGCATTTAAATCACAAAACAAGAAAATAACTAACTACCTAAACTATCCCTAGGGAGCGAGGTTATCATTCATTGGTGAGCAATACATTTGTACATGCATTATGAAAAGTTACAGATAGCTAACACTTCTTTCAGAACACATGAACAACTGAAGATATTTCAACAACCATATAGCCAATTGTTTATGAACAACATTTATTGCTCACAGTGGAAAACATCATAAAATATACTGAAGAACATTCCAACAAGAACATAGGTTCAAGATATTAGAACAATCTCACAGTCAATGAGACACAGCTGAAAACGAAATAGTTCCCCTTCAACATTGCTCATTTGTATTACATTTGATGCATTCCATATTGCACTTTCTCCAACAGGGAAAATTGTAGTTTCCTCTTTGTAAAATGAAATAGTTCCTCTTACAAGCAAAACGTTTACAAATTTTTTCCAGGGAAAAAGCCCCTTCCTCCATCCTATCTTTACAATATTTAAACTATTTCGCAGATCATTTGGGCTTCCCTCCAAACGTGTCACTTTCCAGTCTCTCAAATGTTTCCTATTCTTCATTAGGCTACTTTGTCTTCCCATCTTCATTTTCTGCTAACGTTTTATCTTCCCTTCGTACGTTCGTGATTAGTTGAATAACCACCGGTCCTTTCAGATCTGAGTTTTTTGTTACCTTTGATCTTGTATTTTCCTTCTCTATCTTCTTTGCGACATGGCTGGATTTGACTTGATCATGCTACGCTTTCACACCGTGGTCGCCACAACAGTCCACCGAAGTTTACCTGCAATCAATTACCGGCATCATTTGTTGGAATGGTGTGTTTTAAACATTAAAATTACCATCTGAAACGGCTAATCCACAAGAAAACGGCCAGGTGCGTTCTTAGATCTGGAAAGAGTCTAGATTGAGTTTTGGGCGAGAAAGCTCTAAATCGGCAGTCGAGAAGCTTTGACGTCGAAAGCGAAAGGGATTTCCTAGCCGCAACGGTGAAAAGATAAGGGCTAAAGTGACACCAGACACGGGCGAGAGAAACCTCAATCGAAAATCGGATGGCTTTCCGCTTCGGAAGCAAATGACCCTTCCATCCACAACGACGGAAGAGTAAAGGCTTCACTCATGCGACGGCAGGGAGGGGAGGCTCAATCGGAAATTGGAAGGATACCGACATCGGAAATCGAAATTTTTGGGAATCGAAAGACTAACGACTTCCCCAGCCATAACGGCAGAAGAAAAAATACTAAGATGCGCGACCCTTGGGCGGGAAACTTCCCAATCGGAAGCTGGAACACTTTTCACTTCGGACGCCAAACCGATTTGGCAGCCGCAACGGTGGACGAAAAAGATCATAGCTTCTGATTCAACATAAAAATGACGTCCGATCCCAAGAAAACTTAAGTGTTTAAACAGTCTTTAAGGATCAGTTACGGACAAAACCTGTTATTTCTTCACAACGGGGACGCACAAGCGAAAACAAACTTAGAACTGAGGCTCACCATGAATTCCAAATGCAATCAAAATCAAGACCATGGAAGAGAGTTAAGTGTTTACAATCATCTAATAATTAAAACATGACCAACTCAAAGGATCCAACGATTAAACAATGCAAAAAACATGAGGAGGGGCCCAGAATTTTAATAAATTTGGGGAGAACAGTTGCGGCCGCAACAAATGGTGAGTACCAACACCATGTAAGGCGAGGCCCCAAATCCATCTCGCTAATAGTATAGTCATCCATTTAACTAATACAACCATCGTAGGATAATTCCACATAAATTACATACATATTAACCACGGAAGGAAATGCAGCAGTGCAATAAACATCAACGCTTCCCAAATTTTATATAGAGTCTAGAATTATAATAACTGTTGTTGGGCTATAGGGTAGACCTGGGTTTTACCAATAACTTCGCACCAACAAAATACCCACAAAGTTGGCCCTTTCGGTAGCAGCCTGCGAACAGGCTACAGTCTCACCCGAAACAGCTATGGGGTGCCGCAGAACCAGGTTTCTGCAAGCAGAAGAGGGATATTACTATACCTTAGCCTTTAATAAATTATAATCAATTAACACGGAGCTCCGAAATTCACAGATATAACTTTGCAGATAGATAAACAAACTATGACTTGCTTAACCCTTTACTGGGAATTCACAGTGAAGCTATTTGTTAGCAGCGATCTTACTTATCAAATTTACAATTATTAATGCATAAAAGAGCACAAAATAAATATCACAATAACACAAGAACCACAACACCAGATGTAACGTGGTTCACCCCCAGTGTAGGGGTTACGTCCACAGAACTGTGTTTATTTAACTCGTTAGAAAACCACAGTTCTGATCTGCGCACTCAGCTGCAGATCTCTTCAAGTCCTCAAAGCCGCGCACACAGCAGTAGGCCTCTGCGCACACAGCTGTAGATCTTCTAACCACTTACAAAACCCTCTGTGCACACAGCTACAGAGGTCGTCCATGCACACAACTGGGACTTAACCTTTCCTTCCAAAACCCTTGTACAGTCTCCTAGCTTCGTAGTACAATAGCATCATATGATAATCGTTAAAGACCTAACCCTACTTCATTACATAAGTGCCTATTTATACAGCGCACTATTACAAAACCATGGACTTAAACCATGGGCACCCAAAACCCTAACCCTGGACTTAAACCATGGGTTAAATACAAAAGGGGGCTTCGACCCAACCCCTACACCCCTAATACTATTTTGATACGTAACTCCACTTACAAACAAAACCCGCGGAGTTACCAAAACTAAAGACCCTAAGGGTCGGAGTCCCAACAACTGTTGCAATATTAAATGCTGCATTTACTCATAACACATTGTATTAATATATTAACATAGTTTACATAGTCAATTGCTTACGCTCGTGCACCATTTCAAGCAATGGTGCTACCATGGTCTTTATACATATTTAAATCAGTAAATAGAAAAATACACAGAGCCTATAAGGAGTTACCTAGGCCTTGATACACATAGTGCCTTTAAATAAACCCTGTACATTTATAAACTCAGACTCGAAGGCCAACAAAAAACCCCATAGTAACCCCAAGTGTATCATTGCATAAAATCAGAGTTTTTAACAGGCTTACTATAAAGGAATGGCCTTATCACGGCTTGTTTGCAAGCTACGAACCATGCCTCTCCTCGACATCCCTATAAACTGCAACCACAATAAGACAATGGTAATGAGAAGTATGAAACTGTGGAGTAAGCTACCAAAAACCAATGAATATTGTTAAAACCACAAGCTGCCATACTTGTCATCCAAACGAAAGTCACATTCACCATACTGTGCAGGAGCCAAGGATAAACAACGAGCTGCAAAATGACCAAGCTCATCGTGAACCAACACCTATGTCTAGGCTGCCACACACCCCAATCCACATTAATGGCACCAGCCTGTTTCCCACTATCAAAACCCAAACCCACTTCTCTATAGTTTTCTTGCGTTGCATTATCGAATTCCTCCATGGTATGCATGGTCTTAAACCCCAATGTGCAATGGTTTAAACTATATATATATATATATATATTCTCCACCCCAAATAGATACAAGGTCAACATTTAACATATGTATCACATACCTTAGGCTCTAAGCCTTAGAACCACTGCTCATCGAGTTCCTTAGTCTTAAATCCTAGGACCATGGCATATGAGATATGCCATGGTAAAATTGTTAATTATAAAACCAAGAATTGGTCTTTAACCCAAGTTATAAACCTGTTAAGAGTAAAATCTTGTGTTAGTACTTTAAATAAAATAAACATGTAATACAAATAAGTTAAGATATGAACTGTCGATAAGTATTACATAATGAACAATAAGTGTCATTGAGAAACAAATCCATGTCATACATATAGGTAGGATAGTGACCTTACTTCTCATGCAAAGGTTGTAAGAACAATAATATCAACCAGTACTTGTCACTAGCTACAAGTATGACTACTAATACTCGAACGTCCAACTGCTCCATAACAAGTTTCTGTCATTAAGTATATAATCTAAACATAAATTGGGATAAGTATCTTAGTTCAACAGAACTAAGTAATCCTGCTAGACAAGTAAATACTTTTTCCTCTCAGGCAGTTACATGGGAGAACTAGTCCCGCCGCTCCACCCACTTTGGTTCCAGAAACAAAGTTAAGTTATTATCATGTATACAACATAAGCACATGTAAAATAATAATGAAGTACATAATCAAAGCATCTAACATACTCAGCAAAGCATAATCGTAAGAATCACATAGTAAACAACATTATGGCATCATAATTACAAATGGTAAATAGAGTAATAATCATAACTGAAGTAGGGGATTAATACGTAAGAATAGATTACAACAATTCAACATTAAGATAGAGTATGACACATTCTACAAGTTTAATAATGTCTGCAATAGGTTGTGTTTAACTAGCCTAATAGTTTTTTTTTTTCAAATTTTATTGACATTACAATAGTGTACCATAAACCCAGGATGTCATAAGTCCTAAAATTTTCCATTCCATAATATCTCTCTAAAACCATGACCTGAGATGTGATAATCCCTGGACCTTCGAATTTTTGAAAAAAACCTAGAATCAAGAACCTCCTAGTAGGATGCCAAAGGAATCGTTCCTGGGCAAAAAAAGAGAAAGTAGAAAGGTAAATTGACGATGTTTAAATAATGGGTGGTCGAAGTAAATTATTTGATTGGTATATATATATATATATATATATATATATATATATATATATATATATAATAATAGGTTGTTTGTCATTTCATTTTATAAAGATGTTTTTCAAAATTTAAATTATATGTAAATATTATTTAAAGATTGTCGATTTCCTATTAGAAACCAGAAATTCCAATTTTTGTTAAGGTTATTTGGGGTATCCATGATTTTCGATTTCCGATATTTCGGATATCGGAAACCGGAGACTTGGGATTTTGTTGAAATAATTTGTTGGCTTCTCGATTTTCGACTCCAGATATTTCGTATATCAGAAACCGGAAACATCAATTTTTTTTATTTATAATGTTTATACATTTCTATGATTTCCGATATTTCGGATCCCAGATATCGGGAATCTCATTTTTTATTTTAATAACGTTCATTTGTCCGATTTCCTACTTTTTTTCCACATCGGAAACTAAAGATCCCACATGATTTTTGACTGAATGATTGTTTCCTGATTTGCAATTAGCTTGTTCTCCACTCAACAACAATTCAATGCTTCGGTTGATAATACATAGACATCTCCTCTCCAAGTTCTGGGTATCTAAA
>LPNX010489355.1:300253-329444 GCA_001517045.1 Pseudotsuga menziesii | reverse complement strand
TATACTTACTAAAACGAATTCAATTGACATGAAACGAATTTAATAAAAAATTTACAAATATAAATATAGATATAAATATAAAAAAATTGATCTTTTTTGAAACACTTATCAGAATAAAATAAATGTAAAATAAGTATTTGTTATAATATTTTTCAAGATATAATCATATATCAAACTTAAGTGTAAATCTAATACACTTCAAGTCAATTAACGCATCCATATTCTAAGAAATTCTAAGATAATATAGCTATTGATATTAGCAATTTGCAAATTTCTATTACAATAAAAAAAACCAAAAAGAGAATTTCATAAAGCATTCCATACAGTGTGTTTTTTCGATACCAATGCTTTTATGTATAATATACTTTAATATCATCATCATCCAAAATGGTGTGAAATTTTAGGATAGCACATTCATGAGCATTTTATAAAATCTGGACGTGGATAGTTTTGAAATGTGAATTTCTCCAATTCTCATTTATAAAACAAGCAATGGTGTAAAATCTATGATTAGACTTTCATTCTTTTTTATATGTGGTCAAAGGTGATGCACCAAGATGACTGTAGAGAGTACAAGAAACAGCATAAAACATTCGGTGATTAGACTTTCATAATTTTAATATATTTTGAAAGGTGAATATACACAATGAATATAATGCAAAACCCTATTAAAAGTTTGAAGGTCAAAATACACCTCCCGTAACCTTTTATTTTCAAACTCGGACTTCTCTCATCTTTTTCATGGCTATTTGTAAACCTCGAAAGATCATTCTCTTCTCTAGTTGAGTCGGGAAAATAATCATGATGGAATGAGAATAATTTGAAACAACATTGATGACATTTAGTAGATCACATGAGTGTTGTGGTCCTCTGAAATTATATTAAATTCAATTCATTTGATAGCTTTCGTGGGAAGTCTTGCGTGAATTAAGTTAAGTTTGTGCCAAAATCGCGTAGGATAAATTCTAACTAAAACATCCTACTTTTCCTATCAATTTTTATTGAAACCCATTAAAATTTGACTTAAAAATTACAATTTTTGCAATGTTGTGATCTGAGAAATAAAGCATGGTCTATCTATACTAAATGACAGATTCTGGAGCCACCCACCTTGATTTTCGATTTCCAATATTTTGGATATCGAAATCCGGAGATTCAGGTTTTTGTTGAAATAATTTGTTGGCTTCCCAATTTATGATTCCCGATATTTCGGATATCAAAAACCGAAAACATCAGTTTTTTTATTTATAATGTTGAATCATTTCTGCGATTTCTGATATTTTGGATCCTGGATATCAGGAATATCGTTTTTTATTTTAATAACATTTATTTTTCCGATTTATGACTTTTTCTTTTCCATATTGGAAACTGGAGATTCCACGTGATTTTTGACTGAATGATTGTTTCCTGATTTGTGATAAGCTTTCTCTCCACTGAAAAAAAATTCAATGCTTTGGATTATAATACATAGAAATCCCCTCTCCAAGTTTTGGGTATCTAAAACTCTCCTCTTAAGGAGGGTCAAACAATCACAATGAAATTTTTTAGACATCTCGTCTCCAAGCTTCGGTAGATTCTCAAGGTTTTTAGTTAGTTTTAGTTTTTTTGCAGGCTTATATTTCATGATATAGAAAGTTTTATGATATGTACTTTTTTATTTTTATCAATAACAAAAAATAAAAAAATAAAATAAAAAAATTATGATAAATGTTATTTTCGGTGAAAAGCAAGTTCATGATTTGTTTTGTCTGAATTAGTTTGTTGACCATTTATGAAAACGTCAATCTAATTAAAAGTTACGCTGTCGAAATTAAGAAGAACAAACATGTTTTGATTGATTTACATTGTCGACAATGTATGGAACAAAACATAGTTAAAACTTAACCTAGGTGCATATTTCTAATAAGCCGTGTATTTCTATTTTTGTATTTTTTCAAGTAGGCGATAATTTTGAAATTGGAATGGAAATACAATCACTCTACTATTCTTTACTTTATGATTGTGCAATTCTCTTTCTGCATTGCATTACATTTATGTTGTATTTTCAGTAGTGAATTTGAGAGTTTTGTCGTTTAGATATTAGGTTGCTTTGCAGATCTGCTCTCTAGAACAATTATCAAAGCAATCTGTGAATCGTAAATAATTACTGGATTTTTTTGACAGAGCCTGCATAGCTCAGTTTGGTAAGAATTTTTTGTGCAAATGCAAGGCGAGTGCAAAGAAAGAGATGCTAATAGTGGAAACATTGGTTTTCTAAGTTTTTTTCTGGACAGTTCTCATTGTAATAAAATCTAGTTAGAAAATTGAGGGTTGATTAAACAAGGTTTAATAAAGTTACCATATGTTTGGCAGCAGTGTTCAAGGGTTTTTTCATGCTTTTAGTATTTTCTTCTCGCACCATATTCATAATTGGTTTAGTTCCATACTTTATTACTATGTAGTATTAGGAATTTTTCCAAATCAATGAACCCATTACACCCTAGTTGCTCTGTATTTCGAGAAAGGGAAACTCTCTTATCCAGTTGTTTTTATTCTAATATTTTGTAGATCTTTTTTTTTTTTTGAAGTTACATATACTTCTGAATTTTCTGAAGTTACTAATCTATGATCTTATATATCCAGGTCTTTAAAATAAACTTATATAAAGGACAAATAATGCATCGAGTAAATTAAAAGTGGTGGTGGTTACATTTGCTGAATTGATGCAGTAAAAGAATTTGGTTGAGTGTTAGGTAGCCATAAAATCAAATTGAATTTACCAGAATGCAGAAAATCGTGGTCTCATTGAATACAATCTCATCAAATCGCATGGGATCTCAGTTTGTTGTAATTGCAGGAGAAAGCCTCGATATTAGAAGATTACTGCCCATAATTACATGTTTCCACCAGGGTTTGTTTAGTTGAATTATTCACGGAAAATAAATTATGAAGAGTTTATTTTGTCGATTTTATTTTATTTTAATTTATATTTATTAATATTTTTTGCTAAAATGAATTCAATTGGAATAAAACCAATTTAATAAAAAATTTACAAATATAAATATAGATATAAATATTAAAAAAAAATTATCTTATTTGAAACACTTATAAGAGTAAAATAATTCTAACCTAACTATTTGTTATAATATGTTTAAATATATAATAATATATCAAACTTAAATGTAAATCTAATACTCTCCAAGTCAATTAACTCATCCATTTTCTAAGAAATCCTAAGATAATATTGATATTGATCTTAGCAATTTGCAAATTTCTATTACAATAAAAAAGACTGAATATGTGTTTAACGAAGTGTAGAACTTTGATTTCGTAACTTGAGACCTTGTCTAGTGCAACGGATTATGCCTTCCACTACAGCTCAACAGGTAAAACAAAAATGGTTATGGTTTAATTTCAATTTCTTTCCTGTTGTTTTCTAGAAGAAAATAAAAGATATTGTTGTTAATAATTGTGAAATCATGATTGAAACCGACCCCAAAAATGTTGAACTTGGATTTCTAGATAATATTTACTATCACATGATGCATGTTATCAATATGTGTAGGAATATTCAGTCGAGTTGTACATCTAGTGTTAATAAGAATAGACTCAGATTGTCGAACTAAGGACTTAAGAAGAAACGAGTTCCCATTTCCAACCAAAGAGTAAAGATGTTATTGTTAAAGAGATGTGAATATATGAGCATTAACACTTGCCCAACTGACTATTGGATTCTATTTATTTGAAGTTCTCTTTCTGTTTTCCATAAGTCATCTTCGCATTTGTTTTCTAATATTATTGCTCCATAGTTCTCGGCTTGGGTAACAGTAATGAGAAGGAGAAGCAAGTGTATTGAGAGGAACCAAGTTCTTCTCCTTAAAAATATGATCAAGAATTTCTATGATATTGCCAGCGTTCTCTCACTCAAATGATGGCATTACACAAATTTGGAATCTAGGATTACAGAAAAGAAGCTCAACATTCCCTCATAGTTTCTTGCAGGTCACAATCTGGTTGATGTTGGAAGCGAGCACGGGAGGTTCATAATACCCTCGTGAGCTTCTCTGCAAGTCCGAGGAGGAGTTTGGATTCGATCATCAGATGGGTCTTCTTATTCCCTGTGATCATGAGAACGAGGGATTGTTCAACATATCACCCAATGATGTGCATGAAATTCTGTAATTTATTTTATTTTTCATTCACACTATTGACTTTTCATTATTTATCTGAAACGCATTTTAAGCCTAAAATTTTTCCTGAAGGCGGTGAAAACTTGAGATAAGCTCGAAAGTGCTCCCTAGAATTGCATGAAACTCTAGTTTCTGGCTTTATTATGTTTGTTCTTATTCTTTCCATGTAGCTTCTTCCTCTTTGAGTGACAATGTATTTTTATTCTTCCTACAAATCGTACCAATTTAGAGGCCACAATATCCACCAAATTTAGAGGCAGACCAATCAGAAATAACGCAAAGGGATTTTAAAATAAGGATGGACTTGGCGAAGGCAGAAGTTACGCAGAAAGAATACGAACAGAAAGAATAAAGCCTGAGCATTTTCACGGTGTGTATTTAATCGATCAACTCCATGGTGCCTTCTTCTGTCCCTATCAAATCATGGGATATAATAACCGAAAATGTTCACCATGGGAATGTTGTACCTACCAAAATATTCTTAAATAGTTACTCCGTAAAAGAAATTTCAACCGGAAATTTTAACCATGGGTGTGCCCACTACCATAGCCTGCAGTTTCTCTCCCATTCTTTTTCTTCTTCCTCCAAATCGTACCAATTTAGAGACCATAATATAAAGAAGTTAAGCGTAAATAATACGAATAGACAGAATAAAGAATGAGTGTTTTCTAAATGTGTATTTAACCGATCAACTCCATACAAACATACATAATAAATCCTGAGTGTTTTAACTCCATGTTGCCTTCTTCAGTCTTTGCTGGATCACGGGATATAATAACTAGAAATTTTAACCATGGCATGTTGTACCTAAACTCCCTAATTACCAGGAGACACATGTCAAAATGTTAATGTCTAGGGAGACAAAGAATCTTTTGAGATTGCGTCTCCATTGTGAAAATGCCTATAGCATAAATATAATTAAAATTTTCAATAACATTCAACTATAAAAAATGATATATTTTAATATTAAGGATCGCTAAACTCCATAGTGGATTCAATAGGTAACATGGTTCTTCGTTTTTTATCGTTCATATTCAAAATTCGGTGAAGGTTATGAACGGTGGTGCTCACTCTGCATGAATGGTGGACTCTACCATGGCAGCCTTATCCTTAATCTACTCATTTTCTTTGGCTGGCCTGGACCTTCTCCCCCAGTTCTTTTGTTTGGTTTCCCGGTTCTTTCCCTGGCTTCTGTCATTCCCTTTCTCTGTCGTCCTTGTGCTCCATTGGTTTTTAGGTTCCTCTTGGTTTTTTCCTTCCCACAGTAGGAAACTTTTTGGAGTTTCTCCCCTTACCATGGGGACTAGTAACCAAATTAAAAAGTGGGAAGGATATCGTTTCTTTCAGTCGCCTCTGTGATTGTGGGTTTTTGTCTGTGTTTTGGAATTTTTTGTCTTTATGGGTCTATCAACCTTGGATTCTATTATATGTTGTGTGTACACTTGATTTATTTTTTCCCGTCAGCATGAGCGGAGTTGACTTCTACTAACCCCTCAATTTCTCCTGGAATACTAGGTTTTTCCTTATTCCCCGGTTTTCTGTCAGTTTCACCTTCCTTGGAATTTTTATCCCAGATTATAAGGGTTCTGGTACTTTCACTCCGGTTTCCTGTTGGGTTTCTTGTCAGACTGATGGTCTCTCTGATTGAACCATTCTTTATGTTTGGTGGGGTTTTCCCTTTTCAGGGATTTTGACTTTGGCTGGTATGCTTGGTACTATTTTCGAGTTTCTCGGTGGTTTCAAGCTAGGTAAGTTATTAGTTCAGGGTTTCCAGGATTTCGTTGGGTTTTTCGTCCATTTATTTTCCATCAGTGGGGGTTTTGTGGTGGTGGGTGGTGGGCTGTCACTGTGGACATGCCTGGGGTTGACTTTGTAGGATCCCCATATGGATGACATCAAGGCCTCCTCCCACTTCCATCGTAAGAGACATGCAAAGAATATTAAAACCCACGATGGTAGGTTTCACTATGTCCTTGGCCATAATATATTTATGCACCGCGTGTCCTCCCTATGCTCACGAACTCTGGTTGGGAATTTAGAATACTTTCGACTGGGAAAAAAGGCCTGGATAGATTGGGCTTCTGAAGTCTGGAAGCCACTCCTGACTTATATACCTACTATCAGTCTTCTATCAAACGGATGGATTGTCTTCGTATTTTTGGATGCTGCTCATGCTACTCTTATTCTGGATAAGATTTGGCGTATTGGTTCCGGGTCCTTGGTTCTGGGGCATTAGCATTCTCACTTAGAACCTCTTAGGGAATGGGTATCAAAGCACCATCTTTGGGTTTTGCTGCCTCATCTACCCTTTCCACTTTGATATTTGAATATTCTTGAAAGGCATTGCTAATACGATAGGCAGGTTCGTTGATGTTGATGAGGAATTCCACCTTTCCTTTGATAAAAGAATGGCTCGGGTTTTATTCAAGATGGATGTCTCTCTTGGTCTACCTGCCAAGGTAGAGATTCTCTGTAAGGAACAACTTCTGGTGTAGAAACTCGACTATCTTCATGTACCCTTCCACTGCAGTAGATGTTGTGACACCGGACATTTTCTGGCAAACCTATCCCTCACTCATGAATGTACTATTTGGCTCCAGCCTGGAAGGTACCCCTATGACCAGAGCACTTAATGAATCCTTCCCACTGGAGCATTCAAAAAAAGGTATTTATTCTCAGTCTCTATCTCTCTTCGATGATGTCTCAGATTCAATGCTTGAAGCTATTGATGTATTGGAAAAGGATCATGTTGCTGCTAGCACCCTTGTTTTGGCCTCGTTGGAGACATCCCCTATGGTCTCCCCTGTTGAACCCACCTTCATTGGCTCTCTAGAACCTATACTCAATTCCCCTTCTTCAGCCACCCTGAACCCTTTGGCACATTCTATCGTTACTCCTGACTTGGCCCCAGTGGAGACCTCTCCTTTAGTCTCCTCTCTTGAACCCTCTTTAGTTGGCTCTCCTGTACCAATTCATCATTTTTCTTCTAATGCCACTCCTAACCCTTCGGTGCCTCCACTTTCTTCTAAAGTGGACTTTCCTCCACTCCCATCTACCACCTCTTCTCCCCCTCTTCCCCCCTCTCCTTGCAATCCATTATCCTCCCTATATTTCTCACATCCTTCCCTACATAAGTCATTGTTGATTTTCACAACAACTACTCCTTCCTCCTCGTCTACACTCCACCTTAACTCCATCCGATTCGAGAATGTGACTATTAGGAAAAAAAAGAAGGATAAGAAGGGTTAGATGGGGGATCTTTCCACTACCTCTCCTCCTTATATCCCTCTCTCAGTTCGCATCAAAGATGCTGCAAGAGGGTATACTCCACGGGGACTTAGAGCATCTCCTCCCCTCCCACCTGTTCCTTAATGTTGATCCTATCCCTTAATGTCAGAGGTCTGGGAGGCAAGACCAAACAATGCAGCCTCCATTCACTTTTCCTTTTGATTCATTCAGACATGATTCTCCTACAAGAGACCATGTGGAGCACTTTCCCTGCTCTTCATGCTTTCTCTAAGATCCTTCCCAACTAGGAATTATATGCCATTAGTGCTTCTGGCCTCCCGAGTGGGTTATTGACAGCATGGGATCCTCATAGGATCAGATGTCATGCTTTTGAAACAGTTGCTGATATCCTTGTGAAGGCTGATTTTTGTGGTATGAATACCCCTTTAGACATTCTCAACTACTATGGTCCTTATCGGGATAGGGATATTTTCTAGGAAAAGGTTCTCAGGGGGGGACTTCTTAATTCTCCTAACCTAATTTTGGGTGGGGACCTTAACTTGACCATGAATGATTTTGAGACCTGGGGCAAGCGGGCTATTTTAGACCCTCTTACTTCTCATTTCAAGCTCCTTTTTTATTCTGTGGGACTTACTGATATTGCCCCACCCAATGCTGGCCACACATGGAGGAATGGCAAGGTTAGTGATGAAGGGATCAGCAAAATACTTGACATGTTATTAATAGCCTCTTCTTTGATCCCTTCACTCTTACTTCACTGAGTGTGGACTCACCATTCTGATATTTCTAATCACTACTCTATCTTCTTTGAATGGAATTTAATCGTTAGGGTCCTGTAATTATCCATTTAAACTCAACAGCTCATGGCCTAAGGATCCGGATTTCATATCCTAGGTCACCAACAGACGGCCTAGATTGTCTCCTTCTTCTTCTGGTAATGATTTGGATCTCCTTGCCCACAAACTTTGTACCCTTAAGAAGAATGTAAAGGATTGGATCAAGGAAAAAGGCACTATCATGGAGTCCGAGTCTCACAGGTTGGATAACGATATCAGTACCCTCCTCTCTAGCTCTTCCTTTGTTATTCTCTCTCATGAGGAGCAGTTGTCCCTGTCTTAGCTCAGATCTGAAGAAGAAGAAGTTGTTGGAACACTTCCTTCTGACTTGGCAGCTCAAAAGTCATGCTAAGTGGGCACTATATGGAGATTAAAACACTAAGTATTTTCATGCCTTGGCATCTAGAAGAAGGAATCAAAATTCTATCTGTTCCCTTATGGATGATGAGGGACACTGCATTGAGGACGAAGCTGCACTAAAGGATTTGGGACAGAGTCATTTTGCTAATATCTTTACAGATGACAATGAGACCTGCTTAATGGAACAACTCAGGGTCATATTACTCTACCCCAATATGATCTTTCAGGTAGATGCACCTTGTATCACTCAACCTGTTACTATGCCTGCAGTTGAGAGTGCCTTACACTCTTTCAAAAAAGATAGGATCCCAGGCCCCGATGGCTGGCCTGTCGAATTTTATCTACACTTCTTTGATTTGTTGGGTGAAGAATTATTTTCTACAGTGGATTGTGCCAAGTTTTCGAGTTGTATTCCTCCCTCCCTAAACTCTACATTCCTTGCTTTAATCCCTAAGAAGTAAATTCCTTTAACCTTCGCATATTTTAGGCCTGTCTCCTTGTGCAACTTGTTATAGAAATTGATTTCGAAGGTTATTTCCATGAGGCTTAAGCCTTTCTTGGACTCCCATATATCCATAGAACAATATGGGTTTCTGAAAAATCACCAGATTGTGGAACCTATTGGTATTGTACAGGAAACTCTACACATTGTGAAAACCAAAAATACTTGTGCTCTCATCCTCAAATTGGACTTGGTGAAGGCTTTTGATTGTGTAAACTGGTCCTACATTCGACTCATACTTATCTAGACTGGGGTACCTCTTCTGCCTGTAAACTGGATAATGGGATGCCTTACTTCAGCTAATTTTGCAGTACTTATCAATGGTACGCGCTTGAAGTTCTTTGCTGCCTGTAAAGGCATCAGACAGGGCTGCCCCCTATCCCCCTTGCTCTTTATTCTTGTTATTGAAGGGCTCAGCCTCTTGATTGCTGATGCAAGGGATCATGGTCTCATTAAAGGTATTAAAATCTCTTCTTCACTTGCTCTCACACACATCCTCTTTGTAGATGATGTGGTCCTGCAAGGCTCCGGCACCTTATCTGAGTGGATGGCATTTGATGTTATATTCAGCACTTTCTACAAGGCTTCTGGGATGAGCATTAGGATGTACAAATCTTGTTTTCTCTACAATAACATGGATGTTGATATCCGCTCTAACATTGCTTGAGCTCTGCCATATAAAATGGAGCCTAGCACCACTGGTTTTAAGTATCTTGGCTATTATCTCAAGCCTCTGGGGTATAAGGTTAGTGACTGGAATTGGCTGATTTAGAAATTCGAAAGCAAAATCTTTCATTGGGCACATAAGCTTCTCTCACTTGGTGGTCGTTTAATCCTTGTACAAGCAGTGTTGTCTAGTATCTCGGTCTATTGGTTGGGCCTTGCTCCCATACCGATATTTGTATTGAATAAACTCAGAATTCTAGCATTTGCTTTTTTATGGGGCTCCTCTGGCAACAAACACCAATATCATCTGTCCAAATGGAAGTACCTCTCCTGGCCGAAAGAGAATGGGGGATGGGGCATTAAGAATTTGTATGGGTTCAGCATTGCACTCATATTAAAAAATCTACAGTTAGTTCTTCAGAATGAGGGATTATGGCATCAAGTTATTATCTGTAAACATTTGAAGAAGCACACAGTATTGTCTTGGCTCAGAGGTAAGCATTTCAGTTTACGTGGTGTTTCTGTATTTTGGAAGGGGTTCCCGCTAACCCTCCCATGGCTTGGTAGAAGTATTGCCTGGCAAGTGGACAATGGTAAAAACGTGCATATAGGCATAGATCCTATTATTGGTATTTTTGACACAATCACATTGCCTGCTGGGTTTTGAGAGTTCTTAGAGGATCTGGACATTTTCACTCTCTCACAAGCTCAAAATACCCTTCTGGGATCACAGTATTGGTACTCGACCGAGGATCTCTGCGTTGTTGGGGATTGGAAACTTGCATGGGATACCTTCACAAGAAGTTTGGAAATTGGTGGTATTCATCTCAATTCATGGTATGATTCTTTTATTTGGGCATATAACAATTTCGATGGCTCTGTATCAACAAAATTGGTTTATGACAGCATTGAAGCAGATTCTTCTCCCCTGGCTGGTAGCAGATTACTTACACATATTTGGACTGGTGCTCTTCCTAAGAAAATTAGTTGTTTTATATGGCTGGCTTTGATGAACAAACTACTTACTTGGGGAATTCTCCAGAAGAGAGGTTGGACTAGGCCTAGAATCTGTGCACTATGCAGTAAGGATGTTGATAGTGTTTAGCATCTATTTTTTCATTGCTCTGTTTGGAAAAATATGCTCTCCATCCTGAAGGAACAGTACCATATCACTCCTTCCTTCCATTCTATTGATATCTACTCATTCCTGGAAAAGTGGTCTAATAGTTTCTCAAAACACTCAACTTACTGCTATCTCCCTTATCTCACCATGTGGACTATTTGGAAAGCGAGAAACATCTTTATATTTGAAGGGAAAAAAGTGCCTGTCATTAGCCTAATCCACCAGATTGCATATCTCTCTCAGATGTACTGTCCATATGTCATTAAGGTAAAAAAACAAGAACCTTGGGCCTGAGTCCTGTACTTAACTATCCCTGTGGATTCTTTGATGGGACATCTGCAAAGAATGTTGGAGGGGTTGGATTTTTTTTGTTTTTGAACGAGTCACATTCCTTTGAGTTTGCATTGGGGGTGGGTCCATGCACCAACACAAAAGCAGAACCAATTGGGCTCTGGGCTCTTCTGCATACATCCCAAATGATGGGGTTACCCAAGCTCAGGATATTTGGTGACTCTTCAGTCATTATTAATTGGGCAATGGGTATAGCCTCCCTTTCACCGCCGGAACTCCATCACTGGTGTAGGGACACTAGAAAGCTCAGCTCTTGCTTTCCAAAGCTGTCTTTCTGCCATATCTACCATGAATACAATCAGTATGTAGATTTCCTTTCTAAAAAAGCTATTTCTTTGGCTCCGGGATCAGGTAGTTACTCTGAATTTATTGAAGGTCTTTTGGCCTCTCATGATAGTTTCAAGCTCTTTTGAGCCCGATGCTCGAGCATGTATTCCTTATTTTTCTTGCACCCCATTTTGATGTTTTGGAGCGGGCTCTTTTAAACTATTGTTTTGCACTCCTTTTTCACGCTAGATATGGTTTGAGTGATAGTTTTTACTGATGGGAATTTGTATTCTTGGATATGTACATGTCCCCCCTTATAGCCTTGTTGAGTTGTGAATCCTTCGTGATGTAACAGAAATATGTTTCTTTATGATCCACCTTCTTGATTGTAACCCATTCATTGGGATGGCACATCAGAAGCCCCTTGATTCATTAATGAATATCAAGGACAGGATTTTTTCTTCTGAAAAAAATATTCAAAATTCGGCAAATTAAAAAAAAATGCAATTTGATGAGATTCGATGTACTTATTCAGTCAACTTAGTCACTTTCGTGGCTTTCCTGAGTGTAGTTATCCCATTCCACTGCTTTCCATTGCCTTACACGTATTCCATTGAAGGTTTGTATACTTATTCAGTTGAAGGTTCGCCTCTGTAAAGAAAGCTATGATTCAGCCACAACACACTTGTTTCTATTAACCTTCATAAACGCAGCTCTACTTCAGCCACGGGACGTTCATTTGTGGTTCAGCTTNAAGGAGAATATGCTTCAGTAGCGGGATATCGCATCTCTTAAAATCTAAGGCTTCAAAAATTCACTTTTTTTTTTTTTTTTTTTTTGGAGAATCGAGATAACAAACGACATTTTCTAAACTCTTTATGAGTAATACTTTTAATATGGATGGAAGATTATCCATGTCTCATGGTTAAGAGTTCATAAAGTAAAAGACTAGAGTATATTTCAAATTAAAACGTTTTATAAAATTATATTTAAGAATAAAACGTGGTATTTTATATATTTTTTTAAAATTTATAAATGTGTATATTGATGAATTTAATGGCTAACCTCAGTTGGAATATTATAAAAAATTTAGAATCCAAATAGAATTTTAAGCTTGTCTAATTAGAAATAGAACCAGAATCATGTGACATAGATGGAAACCAAGTAAATGTTGACAAACCTAAAATTGATTGACCATTAAATGATGTGCAGTTTTGGTAAGTTTGAAATGAAGTTTGTCCCTCGGCCTCAACCTGTCCTACAATGGGTTTGTGCATTGCCTTTCTGAGCCTGGAGTTTGTTAGTCTCTCACTGCATTGAACCTAAAAGTTGTTGCACCAAAGCTAAAATTAATTGGGTGGAGCAAGTTTGAGCCTAGAGTTTGAAATGCCAAGTTAAGTCCAGTCATTCCTACAATCTGTAGATTGTTACAATATATTTAATTTATATATTTAATTAATTCATTTTTTTTTTAATTCTTCCCAGTTTCTTATATGTGTGAAAAAAAAACATTTTGTTACAAATATTTTGATTGTGGGCAATTCTAAGGCCCTCATTGAGTGGGCAAATGGGTCATCTTCTCTTCATTATTGGATTTGAAACTTTGGATGAAGAAGGTTAAAGGTTTGATTTCATAACTCTCTTCTATCTTGTTTAGACATATCTACAGGGTATATACTAGCAACAACCATATTAATAAGATTAATATGTTTGGAATACCTCAGAAGTATATATTTAATAAATTGATGATACTTTTTTTTCCTAAAAACTGTGTCAAATAAAACTATTTGGAACATATCAATCTTATTAGATTAACTCTAACAAAACATGCTTTGTCAAAAGCCGTCACAGAATGAGTTTTGAGCCATATAGTTAAAATGTAGATCTACTTGAACCCTGGAGCTACCTATTGTTGGATTAAAATCGAGTTGCCATGGTTTGTTTGTGAGCGCTTTCTTAAGCAATGGAAAACAAATAGTTGAAAATGAACAAATACATGTGGATATAAATAAGTACGATTTTCCATGAACTAAAACAGGGGAAATGTCAAGTTCATCTTGGTATTCCAACTATGTCATGTTACAACGAAGAACGTATAGTGAAAAAAATCTATTTATGAAGTCATTGCTATGTGCTCGACAAAGTTGAATTTAGGATGACCTTATTGGAAAAAACTTGGTTGTCAATAATTTAATTTATTGCATTGTCACGTAGTTGGTACTATCAATCCTTCCAATATTGTCATCATTATTTTATTTCTATGTTTTATAGATTTAGACATTGTTATATAAATATAATGATACTACCAAGACAAATTAATATCATAATCAAAATAAAATAACATTTTAATAATTATAATGTTGTTATAACAATTTACGAAAAGACACCAACCATTCCATGCCCAAAAACATTATAAAAATAGGCCCATTGTAATTTGAAACATATTCATTCAAGTTTTAATAATAAAATTCATATTTTTACAATGATTTGATCTCAATTTCTGTAGCCGGTTTTATAATTTTCATTGGTATCAAAGAGACAACCAATACAAAATATCCACCATCATCCAAGTTCCAAGCTGCCGCCACCCGTCCAAACCTCGTACCTTCATAATCACTTCCCTCCTCGTGCTTTTCCCTGCCATGTTCTCCGTCTCCTTGCATCTGTCTCCTCTCCCGTGACACTAACATGCTCCCACGTTCCTCTTGAGAACCATCAAGACAATCTGCGGCATGCAAACAATCTTGATTCAGCTCAAGACATTCCAGCAACAACCAATTAAATGGAAGATCTCAGTCCTAGATTGGAGAATCTTGATGAAAAGGTAAAACAAAAATTGCGAGGAGCTCAAAGTGGAAATTGAAAAAAACAATAACGATGTGGATCAATGTCTTTTAGAAATTAAAGAGGAGATGAAGCTAACAAGGAGCTAAGAGCGAAAATTGAGAAAAGAATAACGATGTGGATCAATCTCTTTCTAAAATTAAAGAGGAGAAGGAAAACAAAAACAACAGCTTCCTGAGAAACGTTTTTTTTCCAATGCCATCGGTGTCATATACAACGATCGTATTCTATGAGCAAATTCTCGATCTGCATCTCTTGGAAAGATTCCCTAAGCAAGAGTCTCAATCTGCATCTCTTCTTGTCGTAGCGTGAAGAAGACAATCAGTTGAGCATTGCAAAACACCCGAAACAAATGGTTGTGTAAGGTGTTCTAGGTCATCAAGGTTTGGGTTCTCTTTTATGACTTTTGCCCAACGAGGGTTCCATTTCTAAAATTAAGATGACAATATCAAGAAATCGTTGATGGACAACTATATATTAGCTAGATGTCCAACTACAAGATGCGGGAGTTTTATAGGAGTTTGGAGGAGTTTATTAGGAGTTCGAACTAGTTTGACTCTTACATGAGTGCACGTTAGCTAGAGTCCTAGATGCCAAATGCACTTGCACTAACCACTAAGTGATTTGAATTGAAGTTAAGTTAATAGTTGTAGAATCTTTAGATTTAAGCTAATAGGTGTATCTAATAGTTATCTAATATAACTATGATTAGAGTTGAAGTTAAGCTAATAGTTCTAGAATCATTGGAGTTAAGCTATTAGTTGTATCTAATCATGGATGGAGTTAAGCTACTAGTTGTATAATATCAAATAGTTGAAGATTAATTTTAATTTTTATATTTATCACTAACTGTACTTATCACATGTTAATTAAGATATATATTTTTTTAAATTATTAATTATTAATTTTGGACTAACACCCATAGAATAAATCTTCATAGTACACTTGTCTCATTCTCATCAGTAGATGAAAAAGCATAGATGGTAGTCCACCCCAAAATTCTAAAATATATATGGCGTAAATATGGAACTTTGATCGTTTATCCAAATTAGTAATGAATGATATGGATGGATGCTAATTTATTTGAAGATTTGAGAGGACTGTTGTATGTCTCTGATCTTCTCAACTTTTTTTAAGTTGTTTAATATTTTTCTAGTGTCTTTGCTAGTTTTCTAATCAATTAGTTATATGCTTTGTTAGAATAGTTATCTCGTAGATTAGTTATTTGGTTTGTCTTTTTGGCAAATAGTTTTATATTTTCTTTTTATTATATGTATGCACGTCTTCATGTTTCTCAACTATTATGTCCTTTATTTCTATGATGAAAGAGCTTCAGGGCCACGTTTATTTTGATTATACTTTATCTAACTACTTGACAAAATTATTTTTCACTAGTTTTTGTAACGTTGTAAGCCATTTCGATTCACTGAAATAACGTTTTTTTTGCATGTGAAAAAAATACTTATTTGGGCGTGGGTTAATCATGTCACCTAAATTTTAGTTTTTTGAATTATATTTTGGAAACTGCAACTTCATTGACTCAACAGTGCCACTCAAGCATTTTTCACTAAAGGTAGGTATATGAAGAATCAAATTGTCATAGTCGAAAGATGGGGTGATTATTAATTGAGAGACAATTTGATGTTTTTTTTGTGAGTGAATTTGGTCATATGGTGTGTACTGGCATGGATGGAAAGAGATACCCATTGAGTTGTAGAGCATTTAATGCGATTGTAGTAGGCTTGATGACTATTGGATCTTGAGCACATCAAGGTAAAGAGCAGTAGCAATATTGAGCTTTGAAAGATCATCCATATAGATATGGTGTTCCTGTCATGGAATTCTCATGGGCTGAGATTGACGAAGGAGTTCTCAGTGCCATTGGATAAAATCAATAATAGAAAAAAAGATTATCAGAAACAAATAAGTTCATAAAGAAATTAACTTCTTCAATACTTTGGTTATAGCTATCATTATTGAAATTGGCTTCAATATTTCTTAAACATATATATTAACAAAAGAAAAACTACAGTCATACCCAAGTTCCTAAGCATTCTGAGTTTCATCTTTAACTATTTCCATTGCTTCCCCCTCCTTCAATCCAAACTCTAAATATATGGAAGGACTATCCATGACAATTTCAAAGCTCTTACCTAGCTCATAACTCATCATTATGAGTTTGATTCCCCCTATTTCCTTGGCCAATATGTTTATATCTTTGTGTCAATGGTCTTCAACTGTAGCCGACTTTCATTGAATTGTGGCATAATTTTATTGTGGGTGTATGTCCAATCTAGGTTCTCGAGAACCATCTATCTGATTCAAGGGTCATTTTCAGGTGTCAAGTACTAGGTATTGCTCCCCATGCCTCTCCCTCCACACCTTCCTCTTCATACTCAAAACATAATTGTGAAAATAATAGTCACTATCTGTATTTTAGTGTGCATGGGTACTTCTCCCCATGGCTCTCCTGCCACGCCTTCCTCTTCATACTCCAAACATATGTTGCTTGCAAAATAGAACGTCCAAACAATTTCGAGAACTAAGATATTACATGATAGAACTCTTACTTTGCTCCATTTATTATACATCCATATGTAAATTCAGTTTAGGGGAAGTCTAAGACTATCAACTGAACACCATATTCATCTTCGCATACACCTGATAAACCATGTACTCCTTTAACATATTTGTCATCTTTTCCACAATTTTTATGGAAAAGCATCGCCTCCATCGACCACCCTCGACTTTCATTACCCATTGAAACCACCATTCAAAATCGATGCATTTTGTAATATTAGAATCACTTACTATTCAAGCTCGATAGATTTTGTAATCACTTAATAATTTAATTAGATAATTTTTACTATTTTAAGTTATTTATTGTGTTCAACTAATATTTTTATAATATTACATTTTATTTTATTTTTTAATTTATTGTAACAATTTATAACTTACATCTTTGGGATACATTATATTTTTCTCAATATCGTTATTCTATTATTGCATTTTATATTTATTATACAAATATATAAAACTACAACAATTTTCTATACATTATTCTTAATACTCTATTTTACTTTATTTTATTATTTCATTTTATATTTATTATAAATATATAAAACTACAACAACCGAGAAAGCATAAACATGATACATTCTTAATGATTATAGGCTTATATAAGTATATGCAATCTTATTTACTTAGGGTTTTTGCTTAATAGATAGATTTTAGATGTTGAGGCATTACCCAAGAATGTATATACTTCTCGTTAAAGCCTATGATCAGGTGAACTAGTCTTTACTTCGGTTTATTCTTCTACATATTGGTCTTCTTTATGAAGGAATAAGTTGGATTATGGGTTGTATATCATCAACAAGTTTTGTTATTTTGGTGAATGGCTCTCCTTCCTCTTTTTGCACTAGAAGGGGACTTAGGTAGGGATGTCTGTTGTCCTCGTTTTTGTTTCTCACGGTGATTGAAGGGTTAAGTAGGCTTATTGAAGAAGAAAAAAGAAGAAGAGGATAAAAGGTTTAAGATTTTCTCCCTCTCTTTATGTTACTCACTTACTGTTTGTTGATGACATCATTATCTTTGGGAACGGGTTAAAGGATGAATGGAGGTTTTATAAATAATTTTTTTCTCTAATTTGTGCAACCTCGGGAATGCTTATTAGTTATCAAAAACCACATTTTTCTTTTAACTGTGAAAGTGAAGATGTATGTTAACAAATTGTTGAGGTCTTTCCCTTACCATGTCCTCAATTATCGAGGGTTTCAGGTAGTTGGGTTATTTCCTTAAGCCAAATGCCTATTTGATAGGAGATTGGAATTGGATAATAAAAAAAGTGGAGAAGAGGATAAACTGCTACTCTTTTATATGGATTTCATTTGGAGGACATTTGGTGATGGCTAATGTGGTTGTTCAGGAATTCCAATGTATTGTTTTTCTTTAATACTGTTGCTAACATTAGTTATTTTGCACATTAGAAGAAGAATTTGTAAGTTCTTATGGGCTAGCGGTTTGGAGAGATGAAAGTTTCATTTAGTTGCTTCATAAAGCATTGCCTTATTTAAGCATTTGGGAGGGTGGGGGATAAAAAATATGGTTTGGTTCAATAAATCTCTTTGTGAAACAAGTATGCGGAGAGCCTTATTTCATTTCGATTTATGGAACAAGGTTATCTCTACAAAATATATCAGATCTTTCTCATTAATTCAATAAATCCATGAACGAGTTCTGAATCATCAAAGGGATTCCATTATATGGAGAATTTTTCTTAATATTTTTCCAATTTTAAGTAATCATTTTAGTTGGAAGGTTGGAAAAGTTGTGCATTTATTTGTGGGAATCAACCCTATTTCTAGTGTCTCTGGAATTGTTTGTTCTTGAACAACCTTTTTTTTTGAACTCCACAAGAGGAATATATTGGTGTTATCTGAGGTAAAGAATACACAACATGCTAGCGGTGGATATTGGCTTTCAACTGATCATTTAAATTTGCCATCATAGGTGGTAGATGAATGGAATAACTGTATTTTGTCACTCGCTCTCTCTCTCTCTCTCTCTCTCTCTCTCTCATGTTAGAATTTTGCTTGAGGATCTGAGTAACAATATTCTTTGGGAACCAAATAAAATAACAAGGGAACTTACAACAAAGCTAGCTTACATGGAGGTTATTGAGGACATCATCCTAGAAGTTCCAAAATAGTGAAATACGTATTTGTCAAAAAGCTATATTCTTTTATAACTCAATTTTTTAGTTGGTTTCCATTGAACAACGAAATATGATTTTGGGATAATTTACAAGTGTGTGGTTTCTATGGTCCTGGTCTCTAATTTCTTTACTAGAAAGATATTGAATCTGTTAAACATTGCTTGTCATTGCACTTTTATAAACTCTGTTTGGTTGGAGATGGGTAGTATATTATCCTTTTCTTTTACTTGGAAGATGAACCATCTTGAAGAAAACCTATTTAGATGGTTACATTGAAAAGAAACATTTGAGGACTTACCTTTTTTAACTATTTGGGAAATATGGAAGGCTCACAATAGATGTATTTTTCAAGACATTAAGTAGTCTCTACATCACTCTATCTCAAATATATATGCATCTTTGAAGGAATGGAAAAAAAAGAGACTCGTAATCCCACTAAGGTTTATATAAATCCCATGCTTTCGAGTGATATTCACATCCGTTTTTTTTATGGAGCCCAAAAACATGGTTGGTGTGGAGCATGGATGGTCATACATTTGAGAAGGAATCGTCTTATAAGGCTTAGTCTGGGAATTGGTAAGGGCACAAATACTTTGGTGGAACTCCTTATGGGGTTTGATTTGGTTTGCAAAAAAGAGAGGTCTTTTTTAGTTAAAAGTCTATGGTGACTCAAAAGTAATAATAGACTGAGAAAATGGCTTGAACACTTTGCAGTCTTTTATTGGAGACATTTACCACCATACACACTCATTTTGGTCAATTTGGCCTAGCTAAACCACTATCCTAAGTTTTATTGACTTAATTGACATCAAAGGAGCACTAGATGACATCAACATGAGCACACCCACGGCTACCTTCAGTCAAAGAGGCTAACTTAGCCTTCTCATAGATTCAGGGAGGCTAACTGGAGCACTTTGGGGGTGATCTAAGTGTCATTAATGACCCATATTGCTAACTAATGGTTACAATTAGTTAAATAGAGTAGTGAAGGCACCTTCCTTCATTAAATTGATTATTTATGGTTATATTTAATGAACTGGAGTCAACAGGAGCACCTCCAACCACTTATGATGGTCAGTTACACTTTAGTTAACCTCATCGGGGTTCATTGGATTCATTGATGCGCTGCCACTTGTTGGTTGGCTTGCAGTGACATGTGTCTGAGCTAATTTCAGTTAGACTCAGTCATTTATTGCACTTTGACTTCAGTTAGGGATCAGTTGATTCAATTAGGGTTTTCATCAGTGGTTAACTTGAGTGTTGACTGTGGCTTACATTCAGTTACGCTAGACTCACTCATTCAATTCGAATGACCTCCTTGGGAATTCAAATTGATTTGTCATTCATGCTTGCAGCATGATCATTGTATTGTATTACTCATTCTTTATTGACTATACAGAATGACTACTCATTTTGTAGCACTATTACACCATTTTCATGCCTTATTGTTATTAATCTCTTATGAGACTGTGTTTCAGTCCCCAGATTACTATGACAGATTAATATGGTATCAGAGCTCACGGTGGGATGAAGCTCAGATCTCTCAAAAACAAGGTTTTTGACAGATCTTGCATGAAAATTGAGCAATAGCTCAAAAATCCAGCACTGCACCAGAAGCCAAGGCTTACCACTTAATACCCCAAGTAAGGAAATTGTTGATCAAGCTTGCTTGATTAACTATGCTGGGTGTGATGAAAACCTAAAATGTGCAGGCTGTTCAACCTTACAATGCCCCTTTTGTTGTGATTTTCAGGTTTTTTATAGGTGAAAGCATTTGCTCCAACAGATTTAGATGGCTTCTTCCGTAGATCTTTTGACTCCATTCAATTTCCACTCATGGAAAGGAGACATGGAGATCCAGCTACGTGTCAGAGGAATCTATAGGGTCACTATGGACACTGAAGAATAGCCTACTTCTATGACAGAAAAAGCTAGATCCTTGAACAAGAAGGATGAAGCATTTGCATTCTTGTGCCTCTCTGTTTCCTGGGATCTTCTTTTCCATCTTTCAGGATTGAAGACTCCAAAGGAAATCTGGGACAAATTCGAAACCCTATATGGAAAGCAGGATGATTTGAGAGTATACTAGCTTGAGAATGAGTTGATGTCTCTCCAACCTTTCAATTTCGAGACCTTGAATGACATTTTCACAAAGTTCAAGCACATTGTCTTACTGTTGAAGTAATGTAAAGTGGAGAAGGAGGATGATCAGCTCATCCTTGCCATACTCTCCAAACTTGGAGATGATTGTTCAGTTTTTGTCTCTACATTCCATGCGGGGAAGGTCACAACCCCTGGATGGAATATGCCTACACTCAATGCCTTCATTGAGTCCCTAACAAGTGAACATGATAAGCTTGTCTAGATGGGGATCATCAAATCCTCCTGTGATCAATCCCTCCATGTCTTGGGGCCCAAAGATCTGAAGGGTAAAGGAAAGTAGCAGAAGAACCCAAAAACTAAATTTGAAGCTCCTAAGCCTAAAGTTGAAAACCAGCAGTATGATGAGTCTTCCAGCTCAAAGAAGAACAAAGGAAAAGGACATCATGGAAAGGAAAAAGTCAAGTGTTCATACTGCAGGAAGGGATTCCACCCTGAACATGCCTGCATGAAGAAGAAACTTTATGAATCTACCTCTCTCCTTGAGAGAAATCACATCAATCTTCTGGAAAGCTTTCGAAGGAGAGATCGACAAGATCGGGAACCACAGCATGAAAGAGGTCATGCCCTCATGGCAAGCACTTCGAATTCCAAAGCACTCTTGATTGATTCTGGAGCTTAAAACCACATGATGGTGGAAAGAGACCTTCTCATCTTTGGAGACTAGAAAATCCATCCCCATCCACATGGGATATGACTCCACCATCATTTCAGAAGGACAAGGTACGGTTGATCTTGAGAATGGCTATTTTTCAAATGTTTTTTATGTACCATCTCTGGCATCAAATCTCCTTAGTGTCTATCAGATGACACATACAAGAGTGCCTAAGAGAGTATCTTTCATCCCGATTGATGTTGAGATAACAGAACTTGCATCCAGGAAACTTGTTGCTAAAGGCCTTGCAAACTATCATGCAAAAGCCTATGCTTTTTCCCACTTTGTGGCGAATGCAAAGCCCACCGCACTCCTAACTCATGGAAATGAAGTTAGTAGGCTATGGAATGAGAGGTTTGGCCATCTCAATTTCAAATATTTACAACAATTACAGAAAAAATCCATGGTTGAAGGCCTCCCGGTCATTAAGGCAACCACTGAAATTTGCAAGGGATGTGTGGTTGGAAAGCACCTTGAGCACAAGTTCGATCGAGGAAAGGAAAACCTTTGGGGATGATACATTCTGATATCAGAGATCCCATGCCTATCACATCCATGAATGGATCAAGGTATATTTTTACCTTTATTGATGATTTTTCCAGGTACACATGGGTCTTCTTTCTCAAAAAGAAGTGTGAAGTATGTGAAAAATTCACTGAACTGAAGGCCTTGATCAAGAATGCATCTAGGCTTAAGATAAAGATCTTGAGATCTGATAATGGTAGGGAGTATGTCAATAATGAGTTGCTCACATATGTTCTCAAAGTGGTATTCAGGTCCAACATTCAATTCCCTACACTCCCTAGCAGAACAGTGTAGCGGAAAGGAAGAATCAGTCTCTCAAGGAGATGACCACCTGTATGTTGGAATCAAAGAAGTTGGCTGCAAATTTGTGGGCTGAAGCCATGCATGATACAAAATACATTCAGAACAGAGTGCCACACTCATCCATGAAAGGGAAGACCCCTTTCGAAGCATACTTCGGACACAAGCCGGATGTGTCAAACCTACGGGTGTTTGGGTCCACTGCATGGGCCCGAATTCCACTTGATAAAAGGAGGGCTTTGCAACTGCAAAGCATAGAATGTATGTTTATTGGGTATCCTAATGAATCAAAAGGTTTCAAGCTGTTGGATATAAAAACAAAATAGATCATCATCGAAAGGAGTGTCAAGTTCAATGAGCCTCTTCAGGAGGTGGAATTAGTGAAGGAGAAAACTGCTGAATTTCCTTCCTATTCTACTGAATATTTGGATGATGAAATTGGTGTGATGACCCTGATTTGGATCCTCTGATTTATGATATCAGTGTATAGCAAACATTAGATGCTGAATCAGAACCTAAAGTACAAAATCATCTCCCAACATGGGCTCGACAGACACTCTCCTTCGCAAGAGATAACATTGGAAATCCGGATGATCCAAGAAGAACCCGGTCTGATTTCCAAAGAGCAGGTATTGCGCTCTCTTGTCCTAATAATTTGCTGTACGAAACTTGTTATTTGATGATTAATTCAGACCCAAAGTCCTACTACCATGCTCGGAAGGATCTGAGATGGCAAGTTGCCATGGATGAAGAGATGAATTCTCTTCAGAAAAGCACTACTTAGGAGCTAGTTTCTCTTCCTCCGAGAAGGAAATTGGTTCAATGCAAGTGGGTGTTTTAGACTAAGGTTTTTGCAGATGGTAGCACCTACAAATATAAGGCAAGGTTGGTGGCAAAAGTTTTCTCCCAGGTCCAAGGTGTGTACTACCATGAGACTTTTGCACCAGTTGCAAAAATGGACTCCATCCGCCTAGTTTTGGCAATTTCAATATCTAAGCACTGGGAAGTGCATCATATGGATGTTAAGTCATCCTTTCTACATGGAGATATTCATGAGGAGATATACATGAAGTATCCTGAGGGCTACATCTCTAATCCATCTTTGGTTTGCAAGCTAAAGAAGTCACTATACGGGTTAAAACAGGCCCCAAGAGAGTGGTATTCCAAGATGGATGCCTTCCTTCTCTCGTAAAACTTCCAAAGGTGTAGATTAGATCCAAATGTGTATATATAGTAGTCTGATGTTTATTTGATTATTATTGTTTTATATGTTGATGACTTACTAATCACAGGTAGCACAGTTGCTTCTATTTCATCCATCAAAACTGCTCTCCACAATGCATTTGAAATGAGCGATTTGGGGCTCGAAATTGAGCAAAATTCTGATGGGATAATGGTCACTCAGTCCAAATACATATCAGATCTATTAGTCAAGTTTAACATGGCTGAATGTATGCCTGCAACATTCCCTTTCCTTTCAAGGATCAACCTTGAAGAAGGAAAAAGCACAACTCCCATGGACTGCACTATTTATTGACAATTGATTAGTAGCTTGTTGTACTTGACACATTCTCGGCCTGATGTCTATTGTTCCATGAATGATGTATCAAGATACATGCAGCAGGCCCATGATATTCATTGGAAGGCAGCCAAGAGGATCCTCTAGTATATTTAGGGAACCAGGACCTATGGTATTCACTATGCTGCAGACTCCGAGCTAGAGCTGGTTGGATACACAGTTTCCGATTGGGCGGGTGATTCTATTGATTGGAACTCAACTTTTGGATATGTCTTCATGTTTGGTGGTGGCCCTATTTGCTAGTCTAGCAAAAAGCAGGCCGCCATAGCATTATCTTCAGTAGAGGCCAAGTATCGAGGAGTAGTGAATGCTTGCATCCAAGCAGTTTGGTTGCAAGGCATTCTTTCAGAGTTTGATTTTCAATATTGTACAGGGTGACCTATGGCCTTAGTTGTCAGGGCCCTAGCATTTTTTATGCATTTTATGTTTTCTACTCCTCCTGAGTATAGCTTAAGGGGGGGTGTTGGAAACATTTACCACCATACACACTCATTTTGGTCAATTTGGCCTAGTTAAACCACTATCTTAAGTTTTATTGACTTAATTGACATGATAGGAGCACTAGATGACATCAGCATGAGCACACCCACGCCTGCCTTCAGTTAAGGAGGATAACTTAGCCTTCTCCTACATTTGGGGAGGCTAACTAGAGCACTCTGGGGGTGATCTGAGTGTCATTAATGCCCCATATTGCTAACTGGTGGTTACAATCAGTTAAATAGAGCACTGAAGGCGCCTTCCTTCATTAAATTGATTATTTATTGATTATTTAATGAACTGGAGTCAACAGGGGCACCTCCAACCACTTCTGATGGTCAATTACACTTCAGTTAACCTCATCAGGGTTCATTGGAGTCATTGATGTGCTACCACTTGTTGGTTGGCTTGCAGTGACATGTGTCTGAGCTACTTTCAGTTAGACTCAGTCATTTATTGCACTCCAACTTTAGTTAGGGATCAGTTGCGTCAATTAGGGTTTTGATCAGTGGTTAACTTGAGTGTTGATTGTGGCTTACATTCAGTTAAGCTAGACTCACTCATTCAATTCGAATGACCTCCTTGGGAATTCGAATTGCTTTGTCATTCATGCTTGCAGCATGATCATTGTATTGTATTACTCATTCTTTATTGACTATACAAAGCGGTTACTCATTTTGTAGCACTATTACACCATTTTCATGCCTTATTGTTATTAATCTCTTATGAGACTGTGTTTCGATCCCTAGATTACTGTGACAGATTAATATCTTTGTCTTTGTTCAGTTGGATGAAGAGTGACCTTGCTAATTCACTAGTTTGAGGACATCTTTTTCAGTCATATTTACTGCATCTTCAATAAGGAGGAATATGTCTTATCAAAAGAAGTTATTGGAGAAATGTCTATTTATCTTCAATTCTCTGATTTTCTGGATGGACATCTCATTGATTATGGGTCTTATTATTATTTTTTGAAGGGCTTATAGTTGTGTTTGGTAGCCATGTTAATCATTTTTTTGGATTTGTTAGTTTTTTTATGTTAGTATAACTATCTTTTTTGTACGTTGAAGTGATGGATATCTAGTTGTTGTGGATATTTGAGAGAGATGAGACTAATTTTTGTAAAGAAAATTGTTTATCTATTTTGTTTGGAGATCTATTTATGAATCATGATATTTTTTGTGGAGAAAAAGATCAATTTTTTGTAACTTTGAATCTATATATGAATAACAAGTTAGATGTTTTTTCTATTGAAAAAAAACATGTTACCGTATGATGATATATATTTAAAAAAAAACACTAAATAACTTGTGATAATATCGCATCTGTGAGATGTAGAGCAGTTGGTGGTGGGGTATGGTTAAGACACCCCCTAAGCTGGAAGGTCGCCGGTTCTAATCTCGTCGGATACCAAAAAATCCAACCATGTTAAGGGTTGGTGTGGTCCAGGTCGGGTGCGATCTCCAGGTGATTTTGATGGCTTAGATGCCCCTGGTTCGTTCGTTACTTAGCCAATGGAAACCATGCTAGTTAGGAGGTTCCGCCGCTTTGCCAACAAAAAAAACTTGTGATAAGATTACAAGTATTCATGGTTATTCATTGGTCGAATTACAGAGACCATACAATTAATAAAATAATGTTTGGTGTTTGCATAATATCGAATATTAAACTACATTCTCTAATGAATTCATTATTTTCAAATATATTAGTGTAGTTGCATTACCTCATCATGCAATGACAATGAATACATTATTTTTAGGTATATTAGTGTAGTAAGATAAAGATTTTAATTTTTTAGATTGATTTATATTTTTTTAACAAAATTCAAAAATTGATCACGATCCATCAAAACGAGTAACATTTTTAGTGTATTTATATACATGTCTCAAGTCATTTTGATTTTAACTAAAGAAATATTTCCTTCATTTCAAAGATTCATTAAAAAGTAATAAAAGGTGATTTTTTGTTTTTTGTAAATGTAAAATTCAAATCCACATAAGCATGTAAATTTTTTCATTTACAATGGAAATATATTTTTTTCATTTAAAATGTAAATATATGCCACCTATGTCTTTACTAAAAAAAAGTAATTCCCTTTTCTTTCATATATTGTTTCTTTTTTTTCTTTCTTTAAAAAAAAAAATAAACAAAATAGATTATATTAAAAAGAAGATATGGCCTAACTATCTAACCATAAATGTTAAAAAAGATAAAAGTTCAATCTACCGAATTCTAAAAATTTCACCCTGTATGAATTTTATCTATATATTTTTTTTTGTGTATATTCTACTTTTCCTAGTTTACTAGTATAAATCCTTATGAAGCTATTACAACAAAATTGGAATTTGCAACACATAATTTATATAAAGACAGGGTAGTTAGCAAAACCCATAGGTCTTGAATCCTGACGTGGTGTTGCAGTCTGGTTGGTGTTGGGTTGTGGATGCATGAGCTAACCCATGTTCCTATTCACTTAAGGTTCTTCTCAATCGAGACCTTGATATGTTTTTGGATACCACACTGATGAAGCCACTCGGTGCTCTACTCAACTCACTCTAGGCACCATTTCCCTTTTTTTGAGTATATAGTTGTCATTGATGTCAAAGGTGTTCACAAATGACAAAGGAATAACCAGTAGATATGGTAGCAGGATGAATTTAGGGAATGTCGGTAATGTCACAAAGGAAAGTAAGTACTGATAAATTAGGGATTCTAAAGATTGAAGAAGACAGAGGAAGTCACGTAGAGAGATCAAGATGAACTACACCGGTTCAATCAGGCAAGAGACTCAAGGATCATTGGATCAAATGATTGACAAATAAGATTCAAATAAATTGACAATTTATATTGAAGCAGCAGGTATATAGATGTGATTTCTGCAAAGAAATCATGTAGATCAACAGAGTCTTGGTGATATCCACATTTGATCTAAAATTGACGGTCAGGAAGCATCCCACATGAGATCCAACAGTTAAGGATCAGTTTCGCAAAGGATAGGTAAGAAAAGGTGAAGCTCCAGAAAAGAGTCGAGATCGAATGCCAAAGAATAGCTCCGCAAGTAGATCGACGGTTTGGAAAAAGAGTTGCAGGAAGGTCATTCCAAGAATGGAATTGCGAGTGTAGAACCACAGAAATCAAAAGGTCAAAGCCGTGAAAATTTTTAGTTTCTGACTTTCGCATTCATGATTGTGGAAAAGACGTTGCGGGAAGGCCGTTGCGGAATGGATAGTGCAAAAAGTCAATGATGGAAGGACCATAGCAGAAGTGGAAAGGAGGGAAGGAAAAAGCTTGGAAAACTGGAAAGACTATTTTTCTGACTTCCGCATTCCACCATGCCAAAAAGACCAGTGCAGAAAGGCAAGTGTAGAAAGGAAATTGTGGAAAGACAACAGCGGAAGGATCGTTGCGGAAGCGAAAAGGAAAAAAGGAAATAGTCTGAAAAAATGGAAAGTTGTGCTTTGCAAAAATGAGCATGCAAAAAGATTAGTTCAGAAAATGGAAGGCAAAGAATTGTTAAATAAATGGTTGAGTTTTTTGAGAACCCGCACTCCACATCCTTTGTTTCAGAAGATCAACGGTCACGAATAAGCCCACAAGAGATCAACAGTGTGAAACGATCGGTGCGGAAAGATTAGTGCGGAAGCGGAAATATCGAAATGACATTTTGGAAAAATCACAAAACTGCATTCCGTTATTCCCATCTTATCTAGATCTGACGGTCCTAATTTATTCCACTGGTTCAAAATGTAGGTGATTAAACCACATGGATGGGAGCGAACTCGTAAAAATGATTTGACTTTTGTTTGTTCTCTGTCGTTGATTGAGGTTTTTAAGAGATCCAACACCTGAGAATGACTTCACCCATTAGAATAGCTAGGTGTATAAACAAGAGACTATATGAAAAATTATTGTGAAACCCAAGTCATTAGTTTGTGTTAACCATATCAGAATTCTTTCTTTTTAGGTTTGCAATGGTGAAGAGGTGTGTCTGCAATTGTAAAGAGGTGCGTCCAAAGTTGTGAAGAGAGGCATCTACATGAAACATGAGGGTATTTATTGACATAGTGTTGAAGAAATTAATTGTCTCTGTGATTGTGAATGACAGATTCCAAGAAGTGATCAATAAACTGATAAAAATCATTCTAGGGTGGCAGGGTGGCGCTGGGGCATACTATAAGTCTGTGAAGGGTGTTGTAGCATCCTTTTCTCTTGTAGCAGGAAGAAAGCCAGGGTGTTGGAGCATCCTTTTTTGTTGTAGCAAGAAGAAACCTAGGGTGTTGGAGCATCCTTGTCTGTTGTAGCAGACATAAACCTAGGGTGTTGTTGCATCCTTTATGTAGAAGAAGATAAACCAATTTTGTAGATTCGTCTTATTAATGAATTTTAATTGGTGTTTTTCTCTTTGATATTT